>JAJMGG010000020.1:0-286355 GCA_030568635.1 Suhomyces caryicola | reverse complement strand
AACCCTTGCCTAATCATAGGAGATATTCATCATTAATAATTATACAAATATCACCATTCATTCAATCACGGAGATATTAGTTATTAATATTTCAACAAAGCATGAATTCAAAAATGCTTATTTTGAAGTATTTTCCGTATTCGCATTTGAGACACTTGAATCTAGCAAGAATAGAGAATCATTCATGGTGTTCTTCCATAAAAGCGGTGACAGTTTGAGTCAATAGATGGATATGATATGACGACACGCTTTATTCGGATGTTTCGCATTAAGATGTCTTTCTGGTTTAGTTCGAAAAACTTTGTTGCATAATAATCCATTCAAAAACTCGGTAAACACATCCCTCTGATCTATTGAAAGGGTCTTGACAGCTGCCTCTGCAACAAAAGATTTGACGGAGTCATTTCGGATATCTTGGAGGACATTCTTGTACTTAATACCCTGCTACCTGAGTTTAGCCACGAGTAACAGGTCGTGCTTAGAAGGTTCCATTAATTTTGGTCAGAAACACCCACCTAGAGCGAACTTTCTTGTTACGATAAGGAAAATCTATTAAAGTCCATGTTGTGTCAGAATCCGAGTATTCATCTCAGTGTTAAGTGCTTCGGCCTGTTCAAGACGTGGGCGACCAGCAAGAGCTTGCCAGGAGGTAGATGGTACATTCGGAGAGCGCGGGTCCATAAGTGTTGTCATGGTGTAGATAGATCCTTGCATCAAATTAGGCGATGTATCAGCGTGATGAACTGTCAGATTTGATTCCTAATGGCCAGATTCTGAATCAGGAACAACCACAGTGTACTCATCTGAGAGCTCTCAAGGATATAGGTTCCGAGTCAATAGTGACATATTCATCAAGAGCGGGTTTTATTGTTGAAATATTAATATGGAATATTCCTATATTAGACAAGTTGTGTGACAAGTACGTTACTATGAAGTATCTGTTGAGTACAGATGGATAGTATATGTACGCATGTCGGACAAGTAACTCTGGTGTGGTGACCAAGAGGAGTGAATGACCTGATTTGTATAAATCAGTAGAGGAGATGTTCTAGATAAGTCCACGTATGTGGAGGAAGTCCACGTATGTGGAAGAAGTCCACATGAGTGGCGGCAGCATTTGATAAGTCCACAAATGTGGCAGCAGTATGATTTACTGATAAGGCTTCAGAGGACCCTGTATTGGTGTCTCTGATAATAAAGTGTAGACACGACCTAAGGAGTTACACTCTGCAGGAGATGTAGCTTTCATAGAATATATAAAGGGAGCGAAATATCCCTTTATATTATTCTTAAGAAGTTAACTGTCCTAATTATTGTTTACTACACTTTAAGCCTTGGAGACCCCTGCCATCAGTTTGGATAACTGTGGTCACTAGAGGATCAATATTTTAACATTTATCAAATATTGGTTATCCTATGGTCCCTGAGACGGAAATGGTCCTTTAAAATCATTATTCGGGAAAGGCAGATCGCCAGATTTCTTTGACGAGGGAGTCGATGGAGATCTCTGGGCCGACCACCATATGGGGTTTGCCATATCGTAAATAATTTTATAATGATTCCGCGTCGACCTATGGAATACTTCATATTCGAGCTTATTTTCACTTGTCACCGAAATGTTACTAGGCGCAAAAGAGCTAGCATGTTCTGATTCAGCAAACATAAACTCTAGACGGGGAGTCACATCATGGGCCATATCATCCAGAAAATATTCCAGAATATTGTCCATAACAGATTGAGTATGATCCTGATCTTTGTCAACTGCATTATCTTGTGATTGCAGCTTCTTACAAAACCTATCAGGAATAACACCAGAAACATCAGACACAGTGGAACCCAAGGAACTCTTGTACTGTGGTTTATTAGATCGTCTTATTTCTGAATGGAAATTGAGATTCGTTACATTTAACGTGTTTGGCAACATGAATATTAACACTGTCAATGGTCAATTTTAGAAAAGCAAACTGAAGTTTCGAATATCCAATAAATACGCCCGCTCGAACACGCTAGGCAAAGCTCGCCCCAGTTTGGCTTAGGGACAACTGGGTGCGCGGCGCATTGAAATGGCCGCCACATGGGAAGTCGAGGTTCCGATTTATACCATATGAGGCAAGGCGAGGCATGTTGTAGGACTGTAGTGGATGTTGGATTGACAAGAAACGTAGCAAATAGTATCGGCCCACAACCGAAGAGGTTCATGAGCGGTATCCAATAATACCCGAGCTTTTCCTGTAAAGTTCGAATAGCTCTTTCAGCGGTACCATTCTGATGACTGTTATATGGAACGATGGTTTCTTAACGAATAAATTTAGACTTGGGAAAAGTATCAAGTGCATTACTGCCAAATTCACCTCCAACATTAGATCGCAAGGTTTTGACTCAGAAATAACTATACCCGGAGAGAATGTTTCGGCACTAGTAATGTAGTCAATGACCACTTAGCGGATTCCAGTTTCTTCATATTAGGTACCACTCGCATCCAGTGAGTGAAGTCATCATAACGAGTGAATATTGTTCATCGCGCATACTTGGGGTTTTAACCGGACCAAGCACATCGTGTGAAGCTCCAAAGACTGAGAGACACGAGGCAGGTCGGACTATGCAGTCTTCGGACGAGAATGAGTTGATTTTCTAACAGCACACGCTTCACGAAAAGTGTCCGATTGATCAACATACGGTTTTAAGTTAGCGGGATAATCAAAACCCCTTTCAACGTCTTCCCTAGGATGACCGAAACGAGTATGAGTAGGTTTGTTAAGATATACTTGCTAGGTATCAGGTAACACAAGCAGCAACTGAATAAGGTCCAGCTTATTTCTTCCCTTGGACACAAGAGTGTAACCAATAGTGGGACTCTCTGGATAAGTTTTGATGAATAATCTTTGAGTATCCCACTCGTTTACAGATAGGATGTTGCGTGCTAGACTCATAGGATCGTAGAAAACATTGGAAATCTCCAAATTTGCACCCAGAAAGTCAAATTCAAGAGCTCCCAGTCCTCATAGTAGGGAAGGTGTCCTCTTTTCTAGGACCAAAAATCACAGATTTAAAAATCAGACAGAAAGAATGAAGAATCAATTTGTCATTGGTGACGTCCACATCAGCACCAGAGTCAAGGATAAAGGGAGAGTCTCTAGAAATATTGGACGATTTCAAAATGTTCACCTCTCCCTAATAGATTGAAGGCTTGACATTTTGGCTTTTCAGTTTGATGGTGAGGACAATCAGGTCTCCTATGACCAGGAGTGTTGCAATTATAGCACTCAATAGGTTTGGGATTTGGCAAGCGAGGTATCGTAGATCCGTTCGCAGAAAATAGAAAGGGTTCGGAAAGCAGTCTACTGTGCAGGTATTTCTTGACCAAATCCATATGGTTGAAAAAAAATCTAGATAGATTGCCCAAGTCGTGTTCAATAGTTTCAAATCACGTCGAGATTCTTCTAGTTCAAAAGGAGAGTAATATGGAAACGCAAAGTGATGAAATTAACAGCCTGTACACTTTTCCTTAAAATCCTTAAACACGTCAGGATGATTCTGACATTTACGGAACTTTTGACGAAAAGGTTCAGAAAATTCAAGGATCTTTTGGAAGTTTTGAATAGAACGGAAAGCATGAAGAAATGGTGGCTTCATAATAACTTGAGCTTTAAGTTGTCTTAGCGTCCTATTGTCAAAAGAAAGATAGGGCAAAAGATAACTTTCAAATAGACAGGGATGTCAATTGTAGAGCCAAAGCCTTGTATCTGTCCGTTGCCTTGTTCTGATCGACCCGGAAAAAAAAACTGCCAGGTTTCCAAAGTGCTAGGACAAATGTAGAAATAGTCCACATTTTCCCTGGGATAAAGAGCAAGAAAGTCATTACAAACTTTTTCCCATTTATAGAAATCATTAGTTTCCTGGGCAAGTCTAGCAACTTGACAAGCGTGCGTGGAATTGCAAAGGTTGGTCGTAACCTGTTGAACAGATGATTCATTAGTAAGCATAAGTGGCAAAGTTAAGAATTTAGGAGATTGAAAGCTTAAGGTGTTGAAAAGTTATTGCTAGGATTGTTCATTTTCGAAGATGATATGTGGTGATATTTCGCTCTATTTATTCTTTGAAGACTTCCCGCTCCTCAAACGGAGAAATGCTTCCGTTGTATCTACACTTTATTATTGAAGGCACCATTACTTGGCTCTCACAAACCATTTCATTGAATAGTACTGCTGCCACGTTGGAGGACTAATGTGAAACTTACTCCAGAGGACAAACTATTTGAATTCAGGTCGTTCATTCCTGCTCGCTTAAAACTTATCAGCAATACCGCTACTCGCTGATATCACCGGCTTTTTACTATTGCAGGTAACCTAGATGCCACATCACTTCGTATCACAGCTATGGTGAACGTACTTTGATCGTACTCAAAATAGTTGTAAATCTATCCTGCATGCTTGTGCATTTGCACCTCACAGATTTCACTAACCCATTTTTTTCTCGCTTTAACAGGATATGACATATTCGCGTGCTCACCATTTGTCTGTACTTTACATTTTGACAAATTCTAGTATGTTGAGCGCGTTCATCAACACTTGCCTAATGACATTGAATATTCCATACAAATATTTGAACAGAAACTGATGATCAAGTTTGATGGCAAATGAGGTGTACTTTTGAAAGAATGAAATTCCGAAGTAGAAGAGACGATATATTTCGAATTTAATGATAGAGGTTAGGAGATAGTTAGCACGCGAACCATCAAACTTTTGCTACATTACTCGATAGGAATCCAAGTCACTTGAATAATTCAGAAAAGTATCAGTTGGTTGTTGTATTAACTAAATAAGTGGAACTTATATCAGGTGGGATCGAAATTGACATTTAAGTGCTTTCGTGTTGGTTGGTGACCTGGAGAGCAATTGCGTTGTCAGCGTCAGTGCATTCAGTGGATAAGACGAATTCATTGCGGCCCACTCCACAAGCGTAGAACGACTTACCATCAAGTTCTAAATGGCCGTCAGTAATTTTGAAGCCGGTAGTCTTCTCGTTTGCTTCGTAAAAGTTGGTGTCCTTGAGGTGGATGTTTCTGTTCGTGGTTTTGTCAACTAAAGAAGTGTCATCATTCAATTCGAAGGTAGCACCGGTTTCAGATTGGACAACGTATAATTGGTTGTTTCTCAACTCAATTGTGTTGCCTTGGAATTGTGAGCCGGATCTGATTGAGATGAGGTTGAAAACTGGAGCAGCAAAGGCGACAGAAGTCAAGGCGAGTAAAGACAAAGTGGAGGATAATTGCATTTTAATGGATATAGAATTGATTGATTTAAACTGTTTGTTTGATAGTTCGATGATGATTATTGGGAGGGAAAGGCGAACTTCCTACCGTATTTATAGACCAATCCTTAGGTGCCATTTTGAAAACCTCGAAGTGAAGAACATGGATATAATTAGAAACAGCTTTGTTTTGACGAACATCTCAATTCATTGGAAGCGCAATAGCCGAATTGCTATCATTGTCTCGGTGCGAATTTTGCATCCTTCATAACGTTAAATCCTGCAGGCACATGATGTGGGGTAAGGGGTGAAATTATAAATTCCTCGAGCTAATTCAATTGGAACAAGAATTCCCTCTCAATCATGAGTAATACAGAAGAAGGCCGCGCTGAGTACCTTCGTAGGGGCATGAAGTGGTTCTTGGTTCAATCATTTGGTCGTAGCTTTACGACTTAAACCAACAGTTCACGAAAATTCAAGCGATTTAACAGTCATTGGATCAATAAATTTCAGATGCTGCGGAAGGAATAACATGATGAACTTGTGAACATATTTTTCCGAACAAAGTTCTATTTTCAGAATATGATGTAATGCGCATCGGAAAAATCTAGAGCATCATTCCCATTTGGTCATCGAAAAAGAATCTCAACTGTCGCATGACTTCGATTTTGCGGCATCATAACCTTAGCGCAAATTATGAAGACGCAACTAGTTGTCACGTCCTAACTTGCTGAATAAACTCTATGCGTGACGGGCCATGAATTCTCGCTTTGCTCTGTTTAATGTCCGTTTGATACATGTTCTGACTTGACTTCAACTTGATATTACAAAATACTCTCAACTATTTTACGATGTGGGTTATAGCATTGAAAGTGAATATTTTTCGCGATTAGTTCAAAAAATCATAAATGAGTTACCAAACAGCTAGTTTTTAGCAGGTCCCAAAGATTCTAGGTTTTCATCATTGGGTTCAGTATACTTCTGCACTACTTTTAGAGATCAATTCTTCTAGCATTTGATATTCCCATTAACATGCCACAATTATCTAATTGCGTCAATTATCTGACTGTAGTTTAGTTGGAGTCTGACATGTAATGCCGATGCCGTGAATTTTAGGACAATACTTGCATGCATCTGTTTTACCTTTTGGATTGTAGATTCTGAATCTTCTTCTAAGGAATATTCAAACTTATTGAACCCTCTTTTTTCGGAAAAATTTCAAGATTATTGACAAAGCAAAACGTTAGTACGTTGTTGAGAAATAACGGTGATTCTTTTTGTTTCCGCAATGATTGCGTGAAAATCGTCTGCCTATGGGGTGAAGTAGAGTACTGAATCCTGATAGCTGTCTATTCTTTATTAGTGCACCAAGGTAAGGCATCGTTTCAGTTCTTGTCGTTTGTTTTGAAAATTATTCGTTAAACCAGCAACACGCGTATCAATGATTTCAGAATTGTTTATGCTATGGCTCACTGAAATACTTTGAGCTTACCGAAATTACTTCGGCATTTATGAGAGGGAAATCGTTTGCGAACCGTGTTCTGTTGTAGAATTGACTGCTCGTTTCCTCGATTGTCGTTTCTCATAGAATGCGGAGTCGAGAAACAGGTTGAGTTAATCGTTCCCCTTTTCGAGAACTACGTGCTACAATTAATTTGAAACTCCTACGTTGTAAGACTTGCTTTCATTGAGACATTTGTTGGCTAGTCATATTACTGATAACTATTCGTTTGGTACTCGGTTTTAAATATGATTGACATATTTGTGGGTTATGCTTCCATTTTACCATTAACGGGTTCTCAGAATATTTGGAATGTACATATTTCCTGAACAAAGGAAGCTGTTAGGTTTTGTACTTAATGCGTCCTCGATAACTTAGCTTTAAAAGTATTTGGTTCTTCGTTAACATTCAACATAGCGGTGTATTTGATATCATGGATCATTTTCAACCGCATTGGTAAAGCATTAGATCAGTAAGGTGTTTGATGGGTTGTATGTATTTGGATAGTTGTAGGTATCCGAAGTTTCGATTTGCTTTAAGTGTTTGTAACACGTCGGTACTCTATTCGTTTTGTTAACATTCAGGTTGTATCTCAATCTGATAGTCGATTACTAGCAATGTTTATCTTTTGCATGTTCTATATTCGGCAATTGTAATGAACTTTTTGCAAGTATTGTCCTCTGAATAATCAGGATTGGTATTGACTTGCTGTTCTGATATCGTAGTTTAGTCATTACGAATCGTTGATACCTGGAGAAAAAATAACGTATTGCAGTACTAATCTCAGGGATAATAAAGTATCTTACCGAGACTATATGTCAGCTATGGATCTTGTACTTCGATTATGGAAGCGTCC
This sequence comes from Suhomyces caryicola, assembly GCA_030568635.1. Classification (NCBI taxonomy): domain Eukaryota; kingdom Fungi; phylum Ascomycota; class Pichiomycetes; order Serinales; family Debaryomycetaceae; genus Suhomyces; species Suhomyces caryicola. The sequence continues at coordinate 278,748 of JAJMGG010000020.1, read as the reverse complement.
TTGGTAGGAAGCTAGATCCTATACCTGTGAAGTGATACCTTTTTCGAAGATTCACTTGCGAGAAGCTGATCAAGAACGATTGCAGTAATTTCCTCGCAGAATTCTTTCAATAAGCTGTAGATGTCAGCATTGTATTATTATTGAAGTTTGCCATTGATTGAAAGTTGATTTTCGAATTTGAATTCGATAGCAACAGTGCTTTGGATATGGTATTTAGAAATATGAACTGCGTAGATTGTAGCTTTGAAGGAGATCACGTAGTCAAGACACAGTTGAGCGAAATGTAGATCCTTCTTCACTAGAGTACATTTTCGATAATTCACACAAATACCTTTGAACTGGCCACTGGTGTATTTTCATGGTTCTTTTGGAGCTGGCTCATAGATATCGTGCTTGAAGATAATGTTTCGTTGTCTTAGATCGAAATTGGCCTAATCTCTAATCATGGATCTATTCAACTGAACTCAACACTTGAATGAGCTCTGTGCATCGTCATGGAATTGATCACGGCCAAGTGTACTATTCAACATTCCTCGAAATACGTAGTTTGGCTTGAGTCTCGATCATAATATCAACAGATATCAGAAGTAGCACGCTTGTTGTTTTCATACCATCCTGACATGTAGAATCATACGGTTTACTGATCCGAAATATTGGCCAATTTACTCCCCGCCTTTCTTACTCGAGATTGGGAAAATGGGCGAAACCGGCGAACATCGGAGGAAGTTCCGCAAATCCCCGGTGCTCCGGTGGAGCTGAACGGTTTACGCTACGAAGCAAATTCGTTTTTAAGCCCTTTTCTTGGATGAGATGGGTCTTGTAAAGAGTCAACAAGGTCGATATTCTGAGTACTTGGAGGTTACTTCATCTTTTAGTAAAATTGGCTGATCAGAAGGAGATGATCGGAATAAACTACGGTAAAGAAAATGAAAAAACGTATGCAGGAAACACCGATGCCGAGAATCCTCATATAAAACAACCATCCGCCCTGATAGGAGATTGATCTATTGAGATTAATCGTGATATTGTAATACTTGTTATCAAAGCTACGAAATAATGAGTACGCAAAGTGTTGTCTCTAAGAAGGTGAACTATCCGTATGTACATTCTTATCTCACAAATGAAGATACCAGCGACTAACATTAATTCAGATTTTGGTATGGTGGGGCTGCTAGTATGTCAGCTTGTTTGGTGACACATCCATTGGATTTAGCAAAGGTCCGTTTGCAAACCGCAACAACTCCAGGTCAATCTTTAGGCTCAATGGTATATCAAATCATAGCTAAGGAAGGGTTCTTCAAGATCTATTCAGGATTAACAGCATCTCTTTTGAGACAGGCAACATATTCTACTGCAAGATTCGGAATTTATGAGTTTTTAAAAGACTACTACATGGAATCCACTAAGAACAGTAAACCAAGTACTGCAGTATTATTACCCATGTCTATGGTTGCAGGTGCAATGGGTGGTTTGATTGGAAATCCCTCTGATGTTGTCAACATCAGAATGCAAAATGATTCTAGTTTACCATTAGAACAGAGAAGAAACTACAGAAATGCTTTTCATGGAATCTTCCGTATCTGTAAAGATGAAAAAGTCGGTACTTTGTTCCGAGGATTAACCCCTAACTTGGTACGTGGTGTCCTCATGACTGCATCGCAAGTGGTGACGTACGATATCGCCAAAAACTTGTTGGTTGACACTATTGGCTTAGACCCATCCAAGAAATCTACCCATTTCAGCGCATCCTTATTGGCTGGTTTGGTCGCTACTACAGTCTGTTCTCCTGCTGATGTCGTCAAGACCAGGATAATGAACGCTAAAGGATCATCAGGTGGTGCTGTTTCAATCTTGACGACTGCTGTCAAAAATGAGGGGGTAGGATTCATGTTTAGAGGCTGGTTGCCTTCTTTCATTAGATTGGGTCCACACACAATTGTGACATTTTTGGCTTTAGAACAACTTAGAAAGTTCAAACTTGGAATGTGAAAACCAAGATTAATGCATAATTTTATAGAGCTTATACATTGTATATTTAATAGACGCCATCGATTTGACAAGCTACAGTACGAATTGGAATACAATTCAATTCTTATATGATACACTAATAAGATGCATCATTAGCATTTTGATAAAGATCAGTGAAATACTTAAGGTAAAAAGTTGAAGTGACATTTTATTGTGTATTTGATTCGTATTCGAAATAAGTTTGTACAAGTGAAGAACCTCAGAATCTTAAACTTGGATGTTGTCCAATTCAGCCTTCTCGAAGGCTTCCTTTTCGGCTTCTAAAATGTATGGAATCAAGTAGTGAGTGTCTTGCTCTTCCTTGAGCGCCTTGTTTGGAGGTAATAATTGATGACTCAACGAGAGCTGGTGAGCGTTAATGATTCTGTAGTTTCTAGCGTAAGACTCTTGCTCTGGTAATCTAGAGAGAGCTTTTTGCATGATAGGTGATTCTTCGGCAAGTAAGTCATTGAACCTAGAAGACTAGTTAGTACGATTTGTCCGATTTAGCTGATGTACCAATCATAAAGACTAAAGCTTCCTGGTACCGCATGCACGCTATTTCCAATAGGTCGGCTATGCTCGTACAGTACCCCCAACTGGTGTGCTGTATCTGTACATCATCTCAACGATATACTTACTTCAAACCCATCTCTCTGTATCCAGCGTAGGAGACAAAGGTCTTTGCAATAGGGGAGATAACCTTGGATAAGGTTGGTCTGGACAAGATAAAGTCAGCAGCCTTGACAATAGATGTAATAGAAGCCATCTTTAGTATGATACTTGAACTGTAATGGTGGTCTTCGTGAACTGAAAGTTTGCTCACTTGAAAAAGGTGGTCTCTCACAACCTGCACAATCACAATTTGCGCTCTTTTTATTGGCTGGAAAGGGACTTGTTGTGCCTATCAAATGGTCGCACCAAAATAAGTAAACGAATCATTCAGTAATCTAATGTACTCTACTATGCTAGAATCAGTAATGATATTCGTCAGACTCTTCACCGGCAGTATTGGGAAACCCAACTTCCTTTAAAATGTTTCCGGGTCCAACGTCTGCTACAAGATCCATCAATTGTTGACTTTTTGTGAGAATCATTCCTAAGATTCCACATGAATTGATCCCCAATTCTTTATAGTTACCATGAGATCTTGGTACCAACATAATGTACTTGGTGGTCATAACAACATTGTAGGAGATGTGGTCCGCGTCATTGTGTTTCAAAACAGTCAAGGTCCTCTGGAGTAAGGAATAGAAGTACATCATCAAATCATCCTCTTCAAAATCCTCGAAACTTTCAGGGAACTTACCAATGAAGTGAGCAAAGGGCAATTCACCATTCTGTAATGGCTCTTCCTTCACATTGGGAATGAATGGTGAAGATTCTGACGCGATCTTCTGTGGATACGGAACGAATTCTTTGTCATCCGGCAATGTCATGAATTGGATATGCTTATGTGGTTGAGAGGCTCCGCTCTGTGGACCACAATTGTAGAATGCAAACCATTCTCTCTTATCATCATTATCGGCCAAGTGTCTCAATATAGAGAAAGCCCCTGATAACTCTGGTAAAGATAATGGGGTGTCTTGCGATTTGAATTCTTTGGTGAGAACCATAAAGTGCTCGGCAACGACAGGAAATTTGTTGTATACTATTCTGAACTCATTTTCCGGTCCGAAATCTTCGACTATCGTGAGTTCTGGTTCGGGGTTTTCAAATGGGTTGGACTTTTGAGCTCCCTTTTCAGGACGATGAACTAGGGATTCCAAGAGTGTAATCCGAAAGTCAATACTACTTGATCCGAACTTCTCATGCAGAACTTTACTGATGGCAGAAGCGCCATTGAATTTGATCAAGTCTGCGTCGATAGCTTCTTGAAACTTAGAACCGAGTCTTTCAATAAAATCTTCTGGTAATTTGCAAAACATGATGGCGGTAGTATTCGAATGTATTTTTCAGTAACGACACTTCAAGTAATTTGAACGTACCGTGCTCGTTTTTTTATTGATCGTGAAAATTGACCTACATACAATTCGAAAGAGTATCATCTACTTCTGAAGCGACAGCAGTCGAGACTTAGTATCATTCGACTTTCAGCAATTAAGTAAAATAATAATGCATAATATTAAGAATTTTTGAAGCCAAACAATTAAACGGGTGTTATATGTAGATATATGTATGTATGAATTTGACTCTTAGCATTCATCTCTTGAACCAATTTGTGAACTTGTGGCTTTTCTTCTTACTTCTCTCACTCTTCATATCACTCGTGTCATCTATTACGGACGAAGAAGATCTTGAAAACTTTGGTGCTAAATCGTGCAACGATAAGGAAAATGATTTGGACTTTGAATGACGTATTTTTGAGCTAGAGGATGAAACTTTATGATGATCGTTTTCGAAATCTGAAACTGCGGGTTGCGATACAATAGAATATGCAGCTGAACCTCTCCTTTGCATGGAAGATGAATTTGACTCACCTTTGACAATTGTAAATAACGAGCTTCTTCTCGGTGGATAGGGGTCGCTGGTTATTATGTTAGGTGGATGGGGTGAAGGACTCAGATTAGGAATATTTCGAGCCAGGTGCCTTTCGCTGTAGTTGATCGGTGTGGTGGGAAGATAACTACCCTTCATTGCTCTATTATTGACATTACCGAAACTGTAATCTGCTTCGTCTTTCTGAGATTTGTTTAGCGGGGACGACGAATCACCGAACGACTCTCGATACGAAGTTGGCGGGGTCGTGAATGCTGTAACAGGGGCTAGAGCAGTAGGCGAGGGTTCGGTAGGCGAGAAAGATGCCAGACGGAAAGAGCCAGTCTTAAAAACCGGAATCTTGGTGAGTTTCAATATCTTCTCCTCTGATGGTGACATTGCTCTTCTGGGTGATTTCTTTGGCGAATTTTTTGAGGATTTAATTGATGATCGAGAAGAATCTGAGCTTGCCGATAAAGGTCCCGAATGAGTTTGATGGTGGGAGTTTGCAGATGACGAGAAGCCACCGCTATTAATTTCCTGTAATGTAGTTTCATTCGAATGGATTACAGTGCTGTCATTATTTGCATTTCTTGAGTTTTGATCGTCCGAGAAATCGTCTTGTTTGAAAGTTGAACTTGTCGATGGCGAAGAAGTTCCATCGTATCCTGCACTGATGATAATAGAAGGAGTCAAATTCCCCGATCTGTCGATCTCAAGAACGTTAGACGTGGTTGCACTATTCCCTGGAGTTTGTAATGTCTGTTTCACAATATTCCTTGTGTTATCATTGGTAATTGATAATTTGCTTTTTCCAGGAGGCTCATTGTGAGAGAGTAATGAAGAATGGTCAGTAGATTGAATCGTTTCATTGCTGGATATTACCGTTGAAGATTCGTCCGAATGTAAACTGACTGGACTTGTGGAATTATTCTTTCCCGAGGAATTTAAGGCAGTACTAGCGTTTCCAATAACGGGAGAATTTGATCTATGGTTTTTGTTCAAGTGGCTATTATCGTTCTGCTTTGAATAAGGAGATAAAGATGGTGATCCACATTTCTCTTGTACCAAACTTGGAATTGGGGGAGATGCGACTCTTTTCAACTCTTGACTCACTGTTCGAACTTCGCCAAATCTTGAAGTGTTGTGACGAGGATGGATGTTGATACGTTTCTGACTTGATTTAAGACTAGGAAGACTAGATGAATGACCCAAGGACCTGCTTTCCTTTATTGAAATCGAACCTCCCACAAGATTGTTTCCACTATTGAGACCAACTATATTGATACTTTCAGACGAAGACACCTTTAATGCGTTTGAAATTCGATTCGATTGATCATAGAAGATTTGATATCTATTGGCTTTCGCCCCTGATCTCTTTCCTGTAGGCGTAGATGTAACGTTATTCAGTTGAATATTTGGAGTATTCGATGTGCTTAGGGTATGAAGTGAATTTCCTGAATCTCTAGATGAGTTTGAGAACGTTTTTTCTATCAAATGCTGAGACAGGACCTTCCCTGCGCTCCTCAAGCTTGAACTCGAAGAGTTTGCAGAGAGATTCGAATATAATCCGTGTCCCAATGCGTGATTTGGGGGAATGACGTTGAAGAGTTCCTGATCAGTGGAAGAATAGTCAGTAGATTGATCTCTTTGATGGTCGGATTCAAAACCTACTTCATCCACAGTTTCGTGCCTAACGTGATCGTCAAGATCTTCCTCTTCAATATCTCCGGTTTGCTCCTGGATGGGCTGGCTAAACAATAAGCTCGAGCTGTTGATGCTAGCTACACTTTGTCCGTTTCCATTGAAGTAGTTCAGTGCCCCACTGTTGACCCCTAATGCGTTGTTGTGCAAGCCTGAACTTAGCGGGGATGAAATGAATGGGGAAGAACTTTGCTTCACGAAAGGCGAGGACAAAAAGTCATCGTCCGAAAGAGACATGTCCACTGGCTGTGATTCAGATCTGGGCTGATGTAAGCTAGTACTCGAGTCATTGTTAGAATTATAGCCTCCTCCCCCAATGTGTAAATTCGCATTTAGAATTTCATCCAAGTCTATAACAGCCTCGGGAACATTTTCGCTATTCATGGTAGTCTCCTCAGTCAAAAAGAACTTCGATTTTGGATTTGGTAAGGAGTTGGATGTATGATATGATGCAGCGCGTTTGTGATTCATTTTGATGGGAGAGTTCAAACTGTGGCCGCCGCTATGAAAGATTGATTTTCTAGCTGGTGATGCAGAACTATGAAATTGGCGTGGGGAGGAGCCTGAGGGTGTTTTTGAAAGGTCAGGAGTTCTGTTTGGGAACGAGAAGTCCGACGAGGACGGTTTGTTCGTGAAATCTTCATAATTGTTGAAGTCAAAATGTTTGTCAGGGCCCTCATTGGTAGGTAATGAAGTCGAAACTTTTGGCAGGAATTTCGAGTTTGGGGAAGGAGAAAATAAACCAAGACCCATAGAGTCGAAATCCCCTGAAATTGCAGCGGACCTTCTATGACGATGAGTTTTGGAGGCCCCATTAGGTATGTTTTTGACCGTAAGGTGGTTCGAGGAACTCGGGAGTGGGTTCGGCGAGGGGTTCATGGTATATGTGAATGCAACGAAACTGATAAAGGAAGATTGGACTCAAGGACCAAAGATGTGACTTTATAACGGAAAGGAAAGAAATGAAAAGGAATGGTTCCAGCTTGGTGGAGATGCAGTGTAACTGTTGGATAGGGCGTGAAAAGGATTGGCGGTGGAAAGTTGGGGATGAGAGTCGGCTCGGATGGGGAGGGGGATTAGGTCGGCAGAAGACTCGAACGGCTGGTGTCTGTTGAATGACGGGTAGGCAGAATAAGTAGTTGGATGGGAAATGATGGGCAAAATATTGGAGTTAGCACCTTGAATTGAGCTAACCAATTCAAAAGGGATATACCCGATAGATAGTCCCAGATAAGTCGTGCCAAAAGAATGGACGCTAAGATCTAGCTAGTACGAGACAGGGTTTTTCACGGGGGCGATGGGAACAGATGGTGTTGCCAAAATAATACGGATGACCCACTATGCTTGGAGCACCTATTATTCACACCAACTTGAGAAGTAATGTTAAGTCAATAACAAGATGTAACGATGGCAAAGAAGTGGTGTTGTGAGGAACTCGTGTCATGCACAGGACAGAGAAAATTTTGAGCTGAGAATGATCGCAGAAGTAGCAAAACTAATTTAAAGAATGACAAAACGAAATAAGAGGGGCTACAGAAAAGTTTTGACCTAGAGACGTCGAAGGATTCGATCATCTTAGCCACATGTAGGGCCCTATGCGCTTTAAAGTTTTGGCTTAACGTTTGGGCCCTTTGTTGTAGTGATATCTAGCATTTTAAAACTAGCGAGCATTTTCCCTTTTGCACCAGTTTCAGAAGTCGGGACGACAGATGCATGGCGCTTCATCTATTCGCCCGGGTCTAGATACCAGAGGACTTGCTGGGGAGGCCAGATTTTGTGTAGAGGTGCCTATGGGGTGCTGGGGCGGGCCAGTGTCCCGAAATGTGGGTTCCGGGATTCCTATCAGTAAGCTCAACAATCACCACTTTAGTCATTTTGCTCCAAACGCGTAACCCGGTGTTTTGTTTATTTGTGTCCGACTATAAATAAAATGTCGAAAATGTATCTGTAATTGAGCTTTTGTGTCGCACGGTCCGCACATATCGCATACTGGACCCAATCTTTTAGCACTTGCTGCAGCACTCTACATTGTTTGCATTGCTAAAGTTACTTTCTTCTTATTATCTAATTGAACCGCTAGTTCTTTTCAAATACTTGTTCGGTCGACTACCGGTGCATCCTGCCTGGCGATCGAGCCACTATTTCTTGTTCTTCTTCGCAATTCTCTTCAAGGCTCTTTGCTCGTTCTTCATCACACCATCCACCATTCTATACTTACCCTTGACACCCTTTGGTCTTCCAGCCAACCCTCTGTTACCACCTCTGGCGACAACGTACGTGGTCTTTGGCTTGACGCTCTGCTTCTTGCTCAACTTTCTCATCAACTTGGAGATTTCCTCAGCCTTGTCTCTTTCGGACTTGGCACTGTCTTCGTTGATAGTATCCGATTTCTTCTTCATCTTTTCAAGTCTTCTCAATGCTCTCATCTTCTTACGTCCTTGGGCTTCCAACACCTTCTTGATCGGTCTGGCGTTTAACTGTCTTTCTTTCTCCTTGATTGCCATAGCTGCTTCCTTGGTGATAGGCTTAACAAGCTTGGAATGCTTCTTTTCGTCGTCAATGAACCAATCGGGTAACTCATCCTTGTCACGGAAAGAATATCTATTGATACCCTCTTCGATTAAATCATATTTGTTCTTCTGCCCTAATGCAACCTGGTGTGCCAACGTCATAGCCTCCACTGTAGCAAGGTCAGTTCTTTCAGCTTGAGTCTTGGCCTTCGAGTATTGCTTCGACAAATCATTCTCATTGTCGGAGTCCGAATCGGAAGCCTCAACGTAGTCTTTTTCTGCTGGTACAATTTCGAAGTCAGAATCAGACTTCGAGTCAGAGTCGTCAGAATCGGAGTCCTCGGCTTGGCTCTTGCCAAATTTGGAGGAAGATTTTTGCGCTTCGACTGGCGAAGCCTTTTTAGGGTTCATGTCGTTCAATAACGCTTCATCTCCTAATTCTCCGAAGATAGAGTCTGAAGCGAAGAAAACTTTGGCATTCTTGGATAATCCATCTTTTCCTTTCTTGTCTGCAATCAATTTGATATGCTCGTCGTCATCAGAATCAGAGTCAGAGGAATCGTCCATATCGTAATCTTTTTCTTCTGCTTCATCTTCGTCCTCCTCTTTATCATCTATACCTTCCCAAGGCTCTTCGTCATCTCCTCCTCTTGCCTGCTTAGCACGGAAATTAGCATCCCTTTCTGCCTTCCTAGATTGATACGACTGGTACATGTCGTCTAATTGAGCTTCTAATTCATCCAACTCATCGGCAGATTCAGCTTCGGCATCTTCGTCGATGTGAATTTCGTTATCCATGGCTAACTCTTCATCGTTGAAGACCATCCTCTTCTTACCTTTCGATAATTTATCCAATTGTCCGGTCTTTTCAGCAGTCTTCAAGTTAAACAATGATTCCGAACCGATTTGAGCAGCTTCAATACCAATGTTCATATCGGTCAACATGTTCATTTGATTTCTCACGATCTCTTTTTGCTTTACTTCATTAGCAGTCTTCTTGGCTCTCTTGGCCTTTTGCTTCTGTTTGTCTGTCAACTTTTTCAACTCTTTCTCAATTTGCTGATCTTCAGTTAACTCCTCCACCTCAACTAACTCTTCATCCTTTTCATCCAATCCCAAGAGTTCACGGGCTTGCTTTCTAAACTTCAAAATGAGCTTAAATTCCTTTCTACCCAACACTTTCAAATCTTTAATACATTCCAAAAGTTCAGGGGTACAAGTCTTGATCTTTTTCAAAATCTTCCACTCGTGATCTTCCTTGCTTGGTTCCACTATCTTATTCAACCCACCCAAAGTATTGATTGGATCTTCATCCTTGACGAATTCCAACAATGGCATGGTATGATATAACAAGTAGTCACCTTCCTCGTAACCAGTTCTGTGTCTCACCTTCTTTTCAGGCTTGAAAATTTTGGCTTCGTTGTTCACGGTTGAGGTGGCCAACTCTTCGAAAACTTCCTTGGGATCTAACAATCTTGGATCCAACTTCTTGGGGGCTTTGAAACCCTTGCAGACAACGAAAATTTCGGCAGAAACGGTACGAGATGCTGGTGGTTTGGTTGCTTCAACTTTGTCGAATAATTGTTGGAAAACCCACATCAAATTGTTATAATCTCTGGATCTGAAAATCTTAGTCACAAAAGTTCCACCAGCGTTTAAGTTCTCCACGGCAAGCTTCAAGGCTTGTAAGGTTAATTGGGATTGTGTGAAAGCATCCTGAACCCAGCCCAACCCCACATTAGGGGCACCATCATGCAAAACTGTGTCAGCTTTCCACGTTTTCATGTGTCCTCTCAATCTGGAACGACAATCTTCAGTCGTGATATCAGACTGGAAGGTGATACAGTTTGGCAAAGGCTTGATAGGAACAATATCAACACCGATAATCAACGAGTTGATAGGACATAAGTTGGAGGCCACTTGACACCAGGAACCCGGTGCTGCACAAAGATCGATCACCACCTTGGACTTTTCCAAGAAATGACCATACTTTTCATTAATTTGTATGATCTTGAACGAGGAACGGGCTCTGTACCCCTTCTCCTTGGCTAAGAAGTAGTACCTATCTAAACGACCCTTACTATTCTTCTTCTGTGTTTTACCCATCGCGTATGCTTTAAAGAAACTCTCTTCTGAATTGAAACCTTTTGAGATGAGATAAAAAAAGTGTGCGTGCGCGAAACTGCATTTCGCTCTCGATGAGATGGGGAAATTCAATATGGTGAACCGGTCGAGAGCTTTTGCAACACGTAAAATATGGATGTGAATTATATACACTTTTATCTATATATGTAAATCAGGTATACGGCACTATAAATCCCACTCTGACATTTCAGCTTGGTCTTTATCTAAGTCAACGATGTTACTGTCGATCAAGTTGATATTTTGTTCGTTACACAAGGTGCATTCCTTGACCAAGATATCATCCAATTCTTTCTTGTTAGACACCGACGGATCCTTCTTAAAATTTTGAAAGATTTTCTTGAACAAGTAGTTTCCTTTCAGCTTCAAGAAGAACCGTGTCAAGCATTCTTTGTGGTACCCATGGTGACAGTTGGGGAAGTAAACAAAGTTTTTACTAATCAATAGTAAGTTGCAAATGTGACATGGCTCCCCGGGCTGAACCACAGCATATACCTTTGACTGGTAGCCTTTTTTAGTAGACTCTTTTATTTTCAGCTTGAGATTCTGAGAAATGTCTAAGGACTCCTTCATTTCCAAAGAAAGGCGATTGATTTTGTTATTGTACTGGTTAAGTGACTTGACGATCTCATCCTTGAAGTTATTTATCAGAATTGTTTCAGGGAATAATGGCAACAAGTCTTTAAGCCCAAGTACTCCACCTGATTTGCTGCTCGAATTTGAAAGCCTCAAGATATGCTGAAGCACACTGTTAAGTTTATCCAGGTCGATATTTTTCACAATATCGAGATCTTGAGTGGTAGCTTCGGGGCCAATCATATTGTCTATTATACCCTTTATCCCATTGGGTTCTTCGTTTTCATTGCTTGTACTTTCTGTCATTTTCTTCCCGTCCAATTCATCGTGACTCACTTTTCCGTTAGAATTTGGTGATTCCTGCGTTGTATATGTAGACTCCAGCCCAACAAAATCGAAGCTCTTTCCGGAACAAACTCTGTCGATAAGATATTTGGAAAACATTATCCAAAGCTGTTTTCTTGAGCTGTACCCCTCCTCCTCTAACTTTATTTTACTTGCTTGACTGATGTCTTGTTCGACATCGCTGAAATCTTCGTAAAGTTGGCCATTCGTTGCTTGCAAAACAACTTCCTGGTTTCCGTCTGACCGCACACTCGACTGTTTGAGCTCTTTATCGTTCTCAAGATACTCGTCGTATTTGCGTAGGACAAACTCTCCTAGGTCAGTTAGCTCGTTATCTAGTGCTAGCTTCAATGCTTGCTCAAACAAAGACATATCATTTAACAAGATCAAAACAGCTGGTTGAAACTGGTTATATCTCAAACACAACCGAAGGATGAAATGAGAGTCATACAATTGTGACTTTTTGTTCGATTCCAGTTTCATGGTATTCAAGAATTTGAACACCAGCTTTGCAGCTTGTGGCTTGTTTTCAGGATATGTCACTAACAATGACAAATAGTAGTTATTAATTTGCTTGTTTCTTATGCCCTTATCGTAAATGACCTTCAGCAAAAATTGAAGACTATGATTTTCAGCAAGCGGTACAGATCTGGCATTTTTGTTGTAAGTTAGCAATGCAGGCAAAAACCGTTCATAGTCAATCTCCAGACTAAATTTGAGCCATGTCTCTATCGTTGCCTTTGGACTGTTAATCAATAGAACAGTGGCGTTATCGTAGATAATATCTTTCGAGTGATTGGTCGACAAAAATATCTTGATAAGCGTTTTCATAGATTCTTTCCAATCGTTGACACCAATATGGTATTTCAAAATGAACTCAAAATCTTCGGTTAACTCTGCATAATAGAGTAATTTAGAAGGATAATGAAGCTCGTTGATAATCTGATAGATCGTTGGAGCATCCAAACTTTTATAGTTATTTTTCAAGAATGTTTTAAACTGAACATTCAAATCATCAAGCATTTTGGATTTGTAGCTTTTTATGTTGTTGTTTCTTTGAAGTGCTCCGGAACTTGTGTAGTTTGATTTTAAATCGAACTGGTCAGCTGTCTCGAATTCAAGTCTATGGATAGTACGGAGTAATAGCTCCACAATCCAGCTGGACAAAATTATTACTCTTATCTTGTTCTTCTCGGTTGTCTTTGACACTTCAAATTTGCGAAGCAAGTACTCGATCAATAATCTATCGTTAGTCAAACCCAGTAAAGATGAGGTAACGAGTATCTCCTTTGTCAGACCCTTGTTCTCATTCTTGGAGAGCTGCATTAACATTAGACAAATTTTTTCAAATGGTTCAGTCAGACGAGCCAAGATTCTGATTCCCTTCATCTGTAAATCTACCCACTCTTGTCCGTTACCGTCCATTTGATCATCTTGAAACGGAGGATCGGTTCCAAATCCTCCTTCTTGTAAAAGATGGTATCCTTGCTTGATCAAAATTGTATCCTTCTTGTAAAAGTTTCCCTCTACACTATTATCCTGCAAGCATTTCATGGCCTCATCGTATTTGCCCATTTTGTAGTAGTCATACCAAACTGAAAGAGACTCATTTTGAATAACTAATTCGAAGATCGAATTATCTGTGTATAACCAGTATGTTTGAAAGGTGCTATCGATTGTGACACCGACCAACCTTTCTTTTCCAGGTATGAACTTTTTCAAGTCTAGCACCAAAGGCGGCAGACTCAATAATGTGAGCTTGTTGAAAACTAGTAAGCTATCGTTATTCTTGTTCAAAGTAACGATATGATATGGTGAAATTATTAAATCATTGACAGTTGTACTGATTGACTCACCGACTGATTCCAAATCTAATTTCTTTGCTTGAGAAAGCAATATTTCAACATCATTCGAGATAATTTCGCCACTCTCTGCTCCTATGTATACGTACTGTTCATTGTTCGAGACAAACAGTACAGATGAGTCGGATGTAGCCTTTGTCACTTTGGGAACCGTAGTCTTGAACACCTTCAATAGTTCTGAGTAAGAAGTATCGAAGCAATCCCAAGTGTATAAGTAGCCGTCAATGAAGGCATTGATTTGAGAGTTGTTATTGGCGAATGAGAACCCTGATACGCCACTTCTGTCCGACTGGTATGCCCATTTTGCATATTTGTCATCACGCTTACTATCTTGTTGGCTAGGTGCATGCAGCTTAATCAGGGCGATATACACAGTTCCTTCGTTTGTGCATATCAAGAAGTCTCCGGTGGACTCTTGAGTTTCTCCGGTCGACTGATTAGGGTATGCAATGTGACGGATGTTTAAGTTTTTAAACCGTGGAAGGATTTTAAAAAACTTGTACGTGTCATGGAGGTAGTAGTGGGTGGAGTGATTAATTTGTATAATCAAATGCAAACCGTTGGGGTGAAGCCAACTATTGGTAACCTGCTGACTAGTACCAGGTAATTGAGGAATTTTTACCTGCTGTACCTTGGAGGGGTTTCTCAAGTCGATTTTATAGGTGTTCGAGTTGGCAATCAAGAACATACGATTATTCTGCACTCGGAGGAACCTCAACTCGTGGTTGAGGCCGAACTGTAGTTGAACCTGTTCTATATCGTAGCTCACTTTATCAGACTCACTCCTTGAGTACGAAGGCGGCGTGGAAACCGATAGGGCTGCGCCATCCGAATTGATGGACCCGGAAGGATCTGTGAATAGGTCCATGTTTCTTTGGCAAGCGTCAATATATCTCGCTTCACGCTTTACTGTACTCTATCTGTAGAATTTGGTCTCAGCACACATTTATTGAGAGTTCGCGATCTTGTACGTACTTTAGACGAAGCGACTTCAGTCGGGCTATGCACCTTTACTCTCCTGCTAACTGTAACAATATATAGATGGGCTACCAGAAGAAAATATCTCAATCGCCTTGCTGAAGCTGTCTTCAGAGTCCAGTGCCCATTTTGCTGTGGGCTGAAAAGTGACTGTACATCATGGACATCAAACGCATGGCTTTTCCCGCATAACAAGCTCTTTCACTTTCAAGCCGGTGTCCACTCTCTAAGGTAAAACGTGCCGACCGTCAAAGGGCTGGCTATTTACTGTTTCGTTAAACATTTTCTAATTAACTGGTGTGCTAACGTTTCATCTGATTAATGGCAGAATTTTGCAACTTTTGCAAATCTGCAAAATTTACTCTGCAATAGCGTACGTGAGAGACAAGCAGCTATACATCGGAAAGGCTACCTACAATGGAATTTGGTCGGTTCCAAGGCCACGTTTGTCCAGTAGCACTTCAGCAGGGGGTGGTTGTTAGCCAGCCATAAACCAAGAATAGCACTGGCTCGTTCTACTGGCCCCACAGGAAGATCGGTGACGCGGGCATTTATGTGCAGGCAACACAAGCCCCCCTTAATTGAATGACTGGAAACTACTTGGGCGCCCAACTGAAAACTCAATTGAAATCTCTAGCTTTCAGATAACCAACACGCTATGAATGTACTAAAATTCCAAAAGAAGTATCCCGTGTTGGAACAATCGGATATCTTCTCGATCATCGAGGACTTCAGAAGTATCGATTTGGATGACAAGGGATGGGTTGAAAAGAAGGACATCATTTCCTCGGTGTCTCAAAAGGGACCATACACTTATGACCAAGCAAGAGAAACTTTGAAGCAGGTGGACCTCGACTCTTCAGGACATGTGGAGTTGGACGACTTCGTTGATTTGATGGCCAAATTGAAGGAAGGCGATTCTCCAGCAGCTGCTCCACAACTGGCTGCCCCTGGAGTTGCTCCAAGCTCTGGACCTAGAAAGATCAACAAACCAGCCCCTCCAGTTCCAACTGCAAACGCTGCTCACAAAACTTACATCAGCGGTAAGACCTCAGGCACTACTCACACGATCAATGATGAAGAGAGAACCGAATTCACCAGACATATCAACTCGGTATTGGAAGGCGACTCGGACATCGGCGGAAGGTTGCCTTTTGACACTGAGACTTTCCAGATCTTCGATGAATGTAGAGATGGTTTGGTGTTATCTAAATTGATTAATGATTCCGTTCCGGATACCATTGATACAAGAGTTTTGAATTTACCTAAAGGTAAAAAGGTATTGAACAACTTTCAAATGTCAGAAAACGCAAACATCGTCATCAACTCCGCTAAGGCAATTGGATGTGTCGTGGTGAATGTCCACTCCGAGGATATTATTGACGGTAAAGAGCATTTGATTTTGGGGTTGATTTGGCAGATCATCAGAAGAGGTTTGTTATCCAAGGTCGACATCAAGTACCACCCTGAATTGTATCGTTTGTTGGAAGACGATGAGACTTTGGAACAGTTCTTGAGATTACCCCCTGAACAGATCTTATTACGTTGGTTCAATTACCACTTGAAGAATGCTGGATCCCAGAGAAGAGTCGCCAATTTCTCCAAGGACATTAGTGATGGTGAAAACTATACTGTTTTATTGAACCAATTGCAACCAGAATATTGCGATTTGTCACCGTTGCAAACATCCAACATCAACCAACGTGCCGAACAAGTCTTGGATAATGCTGAAAAGATTGGATGCAGAAAGTACTTGACACCTTCTTCTTTGGTATCTGGTAATCCAAAATTGAATTTAGCTTTTGTTGCTCACTTGTTCAACACCTATCCTGGCTTGGATCCAATCGAGGAAGGTGAAGCAGTTGAGATTGAGGACTTCGACGCTGAGGGAGAAAGAGAAGCCCGTGTTTTCACCTTATGGTTGAACTCTTTGGATGTTGACCCACCAATTGTTTCATTGTTCGAAGATTTGAAAGACGGCTTGGTGTTGTTGCAAGCATTTGAAAAGGTCATGCCTGGATCTGTATCTTTCAAGCATGTGAACAAGAAACCTGCCAACGCTTCTGAGTTGTCTCGTTTCAAGGCTCTCGAAAATACCAATTACTCTGTTGAAATCGGCAAGGCTAACCAATTCTCATTGGTTGGAATAGAGGGATCTGATATCGTGGACGGAAACAAGTTGTTAACCTTGGGTTTAGTATGGCAATTGATGAGACGTAACATCTCAAGTACTCTTTCACAATTGGGAGACAACAAGAACTTAACAGATTCAGACATCTTGAAATGGGCTAATGCCCATGTGACTAAGGGAGGAAAAAGCTCTACAACCAGATCTTTCAAGGATCTGTCTATTTCCCTGGGTGTATTCCTTTTGGATGTTTTGAACGGACTCAAGCCGGGCTACGTGGACTACGACTTGGTTTATCAGGGATCCAGTATCACTGAAGAGCAAGCATACGCTAACGCCAAATTGGCTATTTCCATCGCAAGAAAGTTGGGAGCTTTGATTTGGTTAGTACCTGAAGATATCAACGAAGTTAGAAGCCGTTTGGTTTTATCTTTCGTTGGTAGTTTGATGGCTGTCGAACAAAACTTATAGATATTCTAGAAGTTGCTGTACCTTCATTCAAGCTCTGGTGGAATGCTAGTTTTTGTTAGACAGGTATATTATGATGTAGCGTACTCTTCACAAATGTATTATGTATTATCAAGTGTATTTCTCAATAGTGCAAAGGGAAAAGTATCACATCCTGCACACTAGCAACCAATAGAATGAACGAGATTTCATGAAAAAGTGTAAGCTGAAAACGAGCAATAACTATTCATAGTATTGAAACTCACTATGTCTACCATATTACCATTCACAGAAGCTAACTCCAAGAGAGTGGCTTCCTTGTTCAGACAAGCCTTGAGAACCGCATTTGACAGTTCTTTGAAATTCGATGCATACAGAAACGAGACCATAAAGATCAGACAACAATTTGACGCCAACAAGACCGTCAGCGACCCCAATGAATTGGAAGTCGTGATCGCAAAGACTCAAGCCAAGTTGGCCGAGTGGAAGCACCCAGACCCTTATATCACACCTTGTAGACCAGGCGGTACCAAGTACCAGAGAAATATCCCTGTCGAAAGGGGTCCTCTTGTTCCAGGTGACTGGTAGTCCAACTACTGAACACAGTTCATCTTTCATTCATAACAACTATGATAGCTTCATAGTTTCATCCAATATCGTAAGGTCGGTAAAGGGCAGCCCCGGTTAGTTGGGGAATCAAGACACAATTCTTGTATGGTGGCCAAGATCACTATAGATATTACATTTCCCTAGTTAAACTCTAATACATATTAATGTTGGATCTGATGGTAAGACATCTTCTATTCTGGTACTTATGGAAGGCTGAATTGAGCGGGGCGAAGGCACAGTAGGGGGGGAGGCACAGTATCTTCAGCCCACGCTCGAGTCGAGATATATGAAAAAAAAAGTGAATTATGCGACCGATTTTGTTTTGCAGCAAAATATGAATCAGCATGAGTCTCTTCAGGTTGCTAAAGCCATACTTAGCTTTAGTTTACGAGGTGATTCTCGATGGTATGGGACAAACGTATGACACGAAATATATCGGGCCGCCTACACAGAAAATAGAGGTAATGGCTAGTCCATACTATTCTAATATTGATCTTCAAACTGACAATACGAACATAAAGAGATGGACCGCCTTTGCTACAAATCCACAATTTTGGTTGGTAAGAGAGTTCTTCCCAGAGGTGCTAGCTGATCTCGAAATACTTTGGAAGGTTGTTCAGTCTGAGAGAAAGTTGTTTGCTGTGGCAGTGACGATTCTTCTGGTTACAATTCTGTTGGGATGGACCATCGGGACAATTTATAAGTTGACTAATCTGAGAAGACCGGACTCGATTGACGACCAATTCGAGCAATATAGCTTCTCATCTAATGAAACAGTAGCTGAGTTGTACCATCAAAAGCCATTTACTTCTCATGAAGGGCTGGACGAACTATTATCTAATAGTGAACTCCGTCCAATAAAGTTCATTGAGACGAGGGTTATCACCTATCCCGAAAGTGTCAAGAGCTTTGAAGGTGTCTTGGGGATGGCGTCTAGTCCGGAAATGACAACAGATAATATAGGAGAATCTTCAGGGCTTTTAAACAAACAGATTAATGTCGATAATAGTTTGTTCGAAGAAATATACCAAGATGAAGAGTATAACTACACAGGAGAGCTTCTCGACTTATATTATACAAGTGAAGGCGAGGATTGCGAGGAAAATACTGGAAAGATGAAAGCATTACAAAAATCCCAGGATAGATCGGATTGGCCATCTACTGAAAGTATGTCAAATGAAAAAAGCGGCACAAGGATTGCTGCAAAATGCCAGTTAGCTCCCCTGAAAAAACTACAGAACCTTAGTATAATACTCGAAGACGACGAAATGACCGAATCTTCCATACTGCCCAAGCAGGAGCAAATTAAAATGATCCTATTGAACCTCAAGGAGAGCTTCAGCGGAGGGTTTATCGAGAGGGACATTGCAACTAAAGATATAACACGCATGTCAGACAAGCTGGTATCAGGCGACGAAAAGGATTTGATTCTAAAAAAATTCAGATTTCTTTTGCTTAATGACTTTGAGAATGGATCGCTTCTCTTCTACCAATTAGTTGAGGAATATGAAAGCGCTTTCATTCAAAATCATGAAGTTCTCTTGAAACTTTTGAAGAGTGAAGAACCAAGTTTCGTAGGGAGTATAATGTTACTATTTCGCGACTATTTGATCTTTTCAAGTAAAACGAAACAGTCGACCATTTACATTCATTACTGGACCAGCATACTTCAATGTGTCGGGGATAAGAGTTCAGTTGAAAACATCATCGCTGATTCCTTGTTTACTGTTGTGTGCTCTTTAACCCCTCTGGGATTCATCACTACATTTTTGGATAAGTACGATCTGTTATTTGACTTTACTGTTCCAGATGACAAGTCGCAAGTATTGGGAATTGAATGCTTGAAGTGCTACATTATTTTGAACAGAACGATGATTGTGAGCGAGATAAAAGTCAGACCTACTGAGAGTAAGATCCGTACGGGGGGATTTGCCTTGATTAGAACATTCAAGAGAGTCTTGGACAATTACATCAAAACGATGAAGCTACTGAGGGCAAGTGAATATAAGACAACTCATATGCTCGCTGTACAGCACTCGTTCAAACAACTATATGCGGTCCTTTTAAATATATTCATCACAAGCTTCGAAGTTCCCCAGGCCATTCAACAAGAATTGATAAGCGGGTATTTCATCAACATTTATGAATCTTTGAAAATCTTGGATGGTAGAAACCATATTGAATTTCCTAAGTTGAACTTGCCTTTGATAGGTGGCTGAAATATTTTTTTTTGCAGCTTGAATCCCGATGCATGCACGTGATCAACCTATTTTTTTTTTCTAGATGAGCTGCAAGCTAGAAATTTGCTAAAGAGAAGTCTGCTCATTACATTCAAACCAATAATAGTTATAAAATGCCTAGATCAAGACGTTCCAAGCTTGTAACTTTAGCCCAAACAGACAAGAAGGGTAAGGAAAATAAGACACGTATTTTCGACGATGTCAGAGAAGCGTTAGATGAATTTCAATTCGTATGGGTTTTACAATTAGATGATGTTCGTACTCCAGTTTTGCAAGATATTAGATCTGACTGGGCCGGATCCAAGTTGATTTTGGGTAAGAGAAGAGTGTTGGAGAAGGCCTTAGGTGACACCCCTGAAGAGGAGTACAAGGATAACTTACACAAATTGTCCAAGACCTGTACTGGTCTTCCAGGTTTGTTGTTCACCAGCGAAACTCCAGAAACCGTTAATGCATACTTCAGTGCATACAGCAAGCAAGATTACTGCAGAGCCAAGTCTAAGTCGCCAATAAGTTTCACCATTCCAGCCGGAATAGTTTACTCTAGAGGAGGTGAAATTCCAATCGAAGAAGATGTTCCAATGTCACATTCCTTAGAAGAAACTTTCAGAAATAAGTTGAAGGTCCCAACCAAGATTAAGGCTGGTAAGATCACTCTTGAAGAGCCATATGTTGTTTGTCGTGAGGGTGAAACTTTGGATGTAAGACAGGCTTTGATTTTGAAGCAATTCGGAATCGCTGCTGCCGAATTTAAAGTCAAGGTCGTTGCTTACTACAACAACGAGAGCTCTGAAATCACCAAGGTGTCTGAGTAAATCAAAAACTAAAATCGCTTGAGTCACAAGGTTGGGAGTGAAGAACAATATTCCACTCTTCGCATTATAGAATTAAATACTGCTTTCTCCGGGATTCTTTGTACAATAATTAGGTATTCATCAAAGTTTTTATATTCTATTATATTACTGTTACAAATCTACTATACAAGATAATGATTAAGATCTTTATGCACTCCGTTTGATTATTCCTCTGATCTACCATTCGTCATCCAGTTCGAGTTTGGGCACCCTGGTTTGAACAAAGTACAACTTTGCATTTCCATTGCCGGCATTCTTGAAGCCATATGTGTTATTTGTTGGAACTTGAAACGAGCACCCTCGGGTGACGACAAACTTTTCGCTGTTTAGGGTTACTTCAATGAGACCCTTCATAACGTGAAAGTTGTATATTATATCCCCCGAATCTCTCAACAGTTTGATCCCATTGACAGGGAAGTCAATAAGACCCGTAGCAGTAAAGTTATTGTCGCTACTGAATAAGGACGCCATTCTAAAGTCATCAAGACCCGGATCCACATCTTTAGGGGAAACAAAATCTCCACCTTCAGGAGCGACTGCTATTAATTTCTCAATCTTTGTATCGTTCTCTATGACAGGCAACGATAAGGACTTATTTTTGTACCACTCTGAGCCAGTTATCTCTGGATCAGACTCGTAGTCGGTGTTTTCTTGTCTGGCAGCCTGTGTTTTCCTCTGTCTTCTCACGGGTTTATTATTGGTCTTTGGCTTTACCCTCCTGCTTGTTGTATTGTTTGAGGGCACCGCAGGCCCATGGGGTTTCGTCACCTCCTTGATCTGTTGTAGTGGAATATTACGGATGTCTCTGACCAAGGTTGTATTGGGATCATCTTCGTCTGAATCTTCAAATGCACGGGTGTACACCACTGTTTCTCCTCTCCAATACTCCACAGGTGGTATTCTATGTCTCTTGGACCTTCGTAAACCATCTGGAGGTGGCGAAGGTAATGGTGGTGCAGACTCTACGCTCTCTTCGGACGGTGCCCTGTACGGCTTTGCTCTTGCTTTGCGTGCAGTGGGTGGTGGCGAAGGCAAGTCGCTGGCTTCATCAGCTATGAATGTTTCCTGTTCGTCATCAGATTCCACGACGCGGGCAGGCTTGCGCCTTTTTGAAGGTATGCCCAAGGCCATGTTCTTAGTAGCCAAACCGGCTGCTTTGAAGATTTTCTTGTTCTTAGTCACTGGCGATAGACTGACAGGCGACATGGTGTCGTGGTCTGCGGCGAGGTCATCATGGTCTTGGTAGTTGTCGTTATTGTCGTCGTGATTGATGCTGAAGTCAGCCGCCTCGGTTTCAGCGCGCTCTGCTAGCGGCGACCTCAATGGCGACTTCTTGTTCCTGGTAGTAGTGACAGCGTATTTGGAAGACAACGAGATCGGCGACAAGTTGAACGACTCGGCCTCGGCGTCGGTGAAGTTGATCTTCCTCGCCACATTATTGAAGTTATCCTTCGGGGTGGCCTGGAAGCGAACGCCGCTGCTGCCGCTGCCGGTGGAAGCGCTGCTTTCTCCGCTTCTCGCCACGCTTTTTCGTTTCACGGCGGTGTCGTCGTCCAGGAAGAACTCATCTATGTCTTCCATGTCGTACTTGTCTTTGGCCAAGTTCAGACGCGGCTTGAGGCCCGTTTTGCGTGCTCGGCTGCCAAGGTTCAACAAGTCCATATTGCCGTGGATGGTGGGCGTTCTGCAGTGGGCGGGAGGAGGAGTCTGCTGTCCTGGCGGCACGGAATTTTCAGTAGCAGAGTAGGGACTGCACGGGTGGTTGTAAGTTGTGACCTTGTTTGTTGTGGTGGGAGTGACACAAAACGCGCACAAGCGTAGACTGCCAAATGCGGGAGTGAGCGGCAGTGCGCGGCTTGTGCCGCCAACACCCCACTGGGGCCGCCAGCCTGCCGGTTACAGTACGCAGCTCGTGCTGGAACGTTCTCTTAGAGTTGCTCGATGCAAAGGACACCGTGCGTGTCCTCCAACCTATACACCAATGTAGTACAGTCTTCGTACAAGAGATAGACCAAGTGGCTGGCGCGGAGCCCGCGCGGGCGCCGCTTCACGGTGAGCCCGCAGAGCACGCGGTAGCCGTCGCCCTCGTCGACGTGCGAGAAGGAGTAGTGCGGGAAGAGGTGTTCCTGGCGCATGCCGTAGACGCCGCGGTGCTGGCAGAGGCGCATGACGGCGACCACCCCGCGCTGGGTGGCGGCGAGGAGACACAGAAGCTCGGGAATCACCACCGAGAGCGACATGCGGTCGCTGTATCGGATCTCGTGGTTCTGCGGGAGCGGGATGGGGAACACCGGCTGGGTGGCCGAGTTGCAGAAGAGCGTCTTCACCTGGAAGAGGCCCAACCGCTTGCTGGTGGACACCGCGAGAAAGTCCTGCGGCCGGAGGTCGACGGCTGCGTCCAACGCGTACTCCCGCCCGTTGCGCGACGCCGTTCTCGGCCGGCTCTGGAGCGCATGGTATGTCTTGGAGAGGCCCTTGTTGAGCCGGCGGTACTCGTCGTCCACCCCTGATAGATTGTGCGGGGTTTTCGCCGTCCTCGTGAACTGCACCACGGGACACGGAAAGAACTGCCAGTTGGCAGCCAACCCCAAGTGGCTGCATTTGACGGGATCGAACTCAAGCCCGAGAATCGCCGACTCGTGCATGATGCGCCGGACCTCTCGTTCCTCGTCCATTCGGCCGTCCCCAAACACCGCCGCCACCGAAGCGACCGGCTTGAAGTACCGCAGGCTGATTGGTTTGCACGTCCAGCAGTCCTCCGACAACAAGCTCCGTGCCGTCATCACCGGGTTCTGGAAAGCAACCCTGCTGAAGCGTTTCAAGCGGAGAAGCTGCGTCGTCTCGTCGAACAGATTCAAGTTGCGATTGTCGAGCTGTGCAATGGTGACGTCGACGTAGTAGATGGACTCGTTTTTGAAGTACTCGTACTCGTCGCGGTCCAACGGGCCCTGGTTGATTTGGTACAGAAATTCAAACACCACCAACTCGCCCGAGATCGACACACACGCCACCTTGAGGACGTGGGTGCCAGATTCCAGGTGGATTTCGTGGCCCAACACCGAGACGTCGGGGATGTTGTGGAGAATCTGATGTGTCTTGGCATGGTAGAAGCGCTCGTCCTGCGGGTCAAAGTACAATAGCGTCACGCTTTGCGAGTTGTCAGAGACTGCTATGACGTGATGCTTATGCCCAAGAGCGCCCTCGTAGGTGTGGAAGTCGAGTCCCCACAACGAGGCCTCCATCTTCAATTTGAAGTCTGGGTTCACCTTGTAGCCGTATAGCGACTGACAGGTGGGCCCGTACTTGGAAATGCATGCTGCTAAGGTATCGGAGTACCAGATCATAAGACTTCCATCGTCCAGACAAACGCCCAACACCTGCTTCCCACAAAAGTCGTCGTAGGTCCTCATGAAGTTGATCGTGTGAGGGGATCGAGGATTGGAGGATATGAGCCGGTCGGTGGTGGAGGTGAAGGTTGGCCGGGTGTCAAACAGAAAGTGCTGGCGGGGGTCTGGGAAGAACAGGCAGGGGTTGATTTGATAGAAGGCCAAGCTCGACCCGAATGCAACCACCATGTAGTCGACGCATTGCGACGTGGAAATGATGGTGGAGATGTTGTTTTTGTAGAGCAGCGTGTTTTCGCCACACTCCAACTTGCCGTGGAACGAGTTGCTGAGCGAGAGCGCATCTCGGTACTTGTCGGGGCCTGGGCTGGCCAAGGTGTATATGTCTTCCACGGTGCTAGACAAACGCCGTGTCCCATTCGGTACCGGCACGTGGGTGTCGTTCCACCCAATCTGCTTCTTGCTGGTCTCGCTGTGCAAATCCCAGTTCACGTACCCCGACTGACTGTTCGTGGGCAAGGCTCCTCTGGCAAGCTCTAGCACCGTGCTGCGACTTTCGAGCAGCGAGGGGGCAGCTTTCACGTACTCGTAGTCACCGGCCACGCCCAAAATAAGCTCGTCCTCCGTCGTTGAGCCGGTGTTGTTTGCATCGGCGCCACCGCCGTAGAAGCCGTCGGCGCCTCCGTTTTCTGAGATCGGGAACTGTTCGGCGATGGCGGGCCCGTTGTGCTCGGAGTCGGAGTCGTCCGGGAAGTCCAGGTATTCGAAGTTGGACTCGTACTCAGCAGGGTCGTACTCAAGGTCAATTTGGTCTTCGTCGTTGTCGTCGTCGTAGTCGAAGTCGTCGTCTCCCGAGTCGTCCGGCTGGTCCCAGTCGGTGCCAAAGTCCGAGTCGCGATCGTGGTCGCTTCGAGACGCAGCCATGAGGTCTTCTAGCTCGTGGAGCTCTCCCTCGGCGCCGCTTTCCGGCACGCGGAGGATCCTCCACCCCAAGTGGCGGAGCGCATCGCCGGTGGTGCTCATCTCGTCCGGCCCGAGCTCTGAGCTGCCGATGTAGAGCGGCCGGCGGCCGTAGTAGTGGTAGCCCAAGAAGCCGTTGATGGTGCGCCGGCGTCGGTAGATCTCGTAGTCGGAGATGTCCTCGATTTCGTGCAATTCGGTGGGGTAGGTGCCGTCGCTGAAGAAGCCCAAGTCCGCCGTCACCGTGGTGGGCTCTTCGTCCGGGGGAGGGTGCTCGAGCGGGCGCTCGCCCTTGGGCACGCGCCGGACCCCGCGGGCCCGCAATAGCCGCTGGAACCGCACGCGTGGCGGGTTCTCGTAGTCAGGCTCCATGGTGGGTGCCGCAATCCAGCATGTATCGGGCTTCGGCATGTAGCAGGCTTGTCCCCGTCAGCCTTTATACAGGAGACAGATCTGGGTCCGTATCATGCTTAGGGAGACGCTCCCTGCAGGAGCCGCGAGACGGCGCCGTGGCGCTCGCACCGAGCCCGCGATTTAGCGAGAGATGAGCGAGCACCGCCGCCGGAGCAGCGAGAACTTTCAGCACCACCGTTATGGGAAACCACGCCGACTATTCCAACTACGCCGAGGGCTCCAAGGAGGAGACGTTGCAGCTGGTGGTGGACGCGTACGAGGCGTTGTCCAGCGACACCCGCAACTGGGTCGCCAACTTGGCCAACTGCTCGTCGTTATTGTGGCACGCCTACTTGGCGCTCGGCATCCGCGTCAACTGGGCAGGCTTCTACGTTTTGAGTCCGGAGACTCCGCAGGAGTTGATCTTGGGCCCGTTCCAGGGCAAGGTGGCGTGCCAGACCATCCAGTTCGGAAAGGGCGTGTGTGGGACCGCTGCCTCGTCCAAGACCACGCAGTTGGTTCCAGACGTGCACAAGTTCCCGAGCCACATCGCATGTGACGGCGAGACCAAGAGCGAGATCGTGGTGCCCATCATCACCGCCGACGGCCACACCGCCGGGGTGTTGGACTTGGACTGTTTGGACTTGAACGGCTTCGATGCCGTGGACCAGAAGTACTTGGAGCAGTTGGCCAAATTGCTTGCGCAGAGCTGCGACTTCTGATGCGAGCTGTCAGTCTCATCGCTTCCGATATGGTGGCATTGCAAATAGACTATAAAGGTAGACATAAATATGCTAGTATACAATTTGTCCACTGATGAAACTTGCCACCAGCAGAGGAAGCTGGTCTGGCGGGAGCTGTCCCCGCAAATGTAGTGCTGAGGGATGGGAGCAATAGTAGGGGAAGATGCAGCAGCAGCAGCAGCAGCAGCAGCAGCAGCAGCAGCAGCAGCAGTAGCAGTAGCAGCAGTAGCAGTAGTAGTAATAGTAAAGTAATAGTAGTAATAACAATAAAAACAAAAGTGGAAGCAGAAGCAATAACAATGTAAAATCAACAAGAACCCTTCATTTCAAGCCAAAAGAATACCAGCATGAAATACCAACAAACATTTCAATTCGACGCTTGGGTTGGTCACAAGCCGAACGTCCCTTGATTTGAATAATCATAAGCAAATTATCATTTTCAACAATATCTAACTTTCAGCTTCAGCTCTTCTCTGCTCCTCTCTTTCCAAATTATGATACAATAAACCCTTGGCTTTTTCAACAGCATGTGCTGTGCCGGAGATGGTGAAAATCCGTTCGGCCTTTCCTTCAACCTCTTCAGAGATGCCAATCGTGGCACCGCTTACCTTTCTAACTCCTTGAATTCTAGACCCGTTCTTACCAATCAACGCGCCGACAATGTCATTAGCAAAGCTAATTGAGGTTGTGATGGCCGGTGGTGTTTTTCTGAATCCGGTGGCACTGGGCGCCTTTGAAACGGGGCCCGGAGCAGCGCCGGCCGGAACAGCACCCGGAGCAGCAACGTTGTTGGCCGGGAAGGCACCGTGCCCGCGTGGGGTGTAGTAGTTTGTTCCGACCAAACTCGAGAAGTCCTCGATGAGACATCTGGAGATGATTCTCAACGAGTCGTATAAATCGTCGACCGACCCTTGCAATTCGACTAGTCTTTCATTGGAGCCTGGCAAAAACGATTTGGAGGCGATCATGGAGATGTTGTACTGGCTTTGGATTTGTTGTATTCTGAAACCCTTGAAGCCGATCAAAGTGCCCATCTGGCTGTTTGGTATCAACAATCTAAGAATGGTGGACTCGTTTTCAACACAAGGGTTGACTGATAATTGTTTGAGGGGGAAGAAGTTGTAGGTTTCAATGGTGGAGTTGCACAAGGCCTGGGCAAAGTAGCTGAGGGCCTTGGCACAATCGTCCAAAGTCCCGCTCACGGTCAAGATTCTCTCGTGGGAGCCCGGTTGCAAGCGTGAGATTCCTGCCTTGGTGTTTGTTTCTGCTCTGATGGAGTCGATGACCTGGCCGTTCTGGCCAATGAGACATCCGGACTCTTTGGCGGACACCAACACTCTGTAGTTGATCAACGCGGACGCATTGGATTTGTCATGTAAGGAGGGTAAGGAGGTGGACTGGTCGGACGCGTTCTGGGGGCCCGTGGAGTGCGGGGCGCCGTCTGCGGAGGTGGCGGAGGAGATGTTGGCGGAGGTGGACGAGGTGGTGGTGCTGTTGCCAGCGCTGGCGGAGGCGACTGCGGAGGCCGAGTCGTCGCTGAGGGCGGGCGGCTCAATTGGCAGGGGCTCTTGGATCTGCAAGGAGGGGTCGGCGGCGTCTGTCTGGTCGATGTTGGCGCCCGGGGCTGCGGGCTCAGATATGAACTTGGTGTCGAACAAGGATTCAGTCATGGCTGGGTCGAGATGTTGTTGTTGTGGTTATGAGAAACTCGGGGTAGGGAGGAGAGTCAGGGGAAGTCGAGGGCGGCTTGAAGTCTGCGGCAGAGGGAGCGGGGTGTCGTGGTGCGAGGGCCTGGGCGAAATTGCGGGTTCTGGACAGATTGGTGGATTCAAGCGTTCAAATATCGGTGTGCAAAAAGTGATCTATGGTAAAGAAAAGTGACAACATTAATCCTCACACCGCTGAGCACCGAGCGGGCTGCCAGCTAGTCGTGAGAGAGAATCTGACATACACACGGTAGTGACATTTTTTCGCGGGAGATTTTTTCGGGGGCAGCTGCGTTCTTTTTTTTTTCGACAAAAATTTTCGACACTTTTTATTAGACGAGATTAGGTAAGCGGTGCTAAGGGCCCAACAGATGGGTCGCTTAGGCACGTCTAGTTGCGAGCTACTGTTCCAGCAAGCACTGCTGATCTACGACGGAGCGCTACAGAAACAACAAAGGCGCTGACGTCACGTGGGGCGGACGCGGCATACACGAAGTCACCGCGAAGACCCCGGGCGCATAAGTCCTTCAGTCCGCCGGTTGCCTGAGCAATGGGTGTGCGGCCGGCGGCGTGTGGGAAAAGCGGGTGCGCTCGGGACGGTCCCGTGGCCGAAAGTGTCACCGGCCACAGGGCGACAGCGCAACGCGACAGCACCGCGGACTGCGACGCAAAACTGCCATTGGGCAGCGACTGGTGGCGTGACTGTGTGGGTGGCCGGAAGCGGCCAGTGGGGAGACCCGTGGACGCGTCTACTGCTCAGACACCCGAGCACTGCAGTTGTCGCGCGCCCCTGCTGCTGCTGCTGCTGCTGCTGCTGCTGATCGCGGCCCTGCTGATCGCGGCGCTCTGAGCGCGGCCCCGCTAATCTCGCATCCGTATCTGGCCGTCCCACTTTCTCACAACACGCCAATGTAGTCTTTGACGCTGATGGTGTAGCAACTGCCCTTGCGGCTGGTGGCGTGCACCGCCGAGGGGAGCGCGGCCTCTGCCTCCGGCGACATGCCGCGCTCGTTGTCTTCGTGGTTGACCATGTCGGCGTAGGAGTAGTACTCTATAGTCTGTCCCAGCTCCTCCTGCTCGTCCTCGTCCTCCTCCTCGTGCGCCTCGGCGTGGAGGTCGCCGGTGCTGCGTTTGCTGAGGGACAGGCGCTTGGTCATGGGGCTCACGGGCCCGCTGCCGACGCTGGTGTTGCGCGGCGCACACGTCTTTCTGTGGTCGTCGTCGAGCGACGACATGAGCGACAAGCTGATGATGGAGCGCGAGCGCGGGCGCAACAAGTCGAACGAGTCGCCCGGGTCGCTCGCCACCGGGCACGGGTCGTGGGCGGCGCCGGCGTCCGCGTCGTCGCAGAAGCAGTTGAGCTTGATCTTGTGCAAGTCGAGCTTGGGGTTGTTCAACATCTCGGCGGTGTGGTCTAGTATGGGGCTGGTGTAGTCGTCGAGCGAGTAGTGCTGCGGGGTCTCGGGGTTGGTCAAGACGGCGCCGGTGCAGTTGGCCTCGATCTGGCGCTCGAAGATGTTGGACGGCGACTGCGTCAGTATGGGGTCGCCCGCGTGCATGGGCGTCTGGAGCTTGCGTAGTGTTTTCTTGATGAACCGGTGGAGTTGCGAGTAGCTTTCTGCCATTGGATCAGGTGCGCCGGTGCTGGGTCGGAGGGGTGGGGCAGGGGCCGTGGAAAGAGGCGGACGGCGGGCGGGATGGGCTAAGGGTGTGCTGGAAAATCGCGTTTGCTAGCGGCGGGCGCACTCCCACCCCCAGCGCCATCTCTCTATATATATAGCTGCCCATATGTACGGTGCCTATATGGGTGGTCTCGATAACAAAAGTGACCAGGTCCTCGATTCGATATCCTTCCAGCGCCAGAAAATAAATTGCCAAACGCACAAAACGGGTGACATCCAGTCGCAACAGAACAGCCCGGCCGGGGGTGAGGTGCGGATTTGTGTCGCGCGGCAACTGCCGTTGCGGCTAAGTGGTCTGCGACGGGCCAGGGGTCACGTCACGCTGCGGGCGCCCCGTGCCGTGCTGGTGGCCTGCTCGCCAGCACGGCTTGCGGGCCTGGCCGTGGGCATGGGCGCCGGGCGAGCGCGGCTCTTATCGCCCTAAGCCCTCCCGGTCTCAGGTGCTCTGTGTCTTCTATTTGAGGTGGCATTGTGCATGGAAGCATCCAATGCGGATATCCCACGCTGCACGCCCTGCACCCGCCGCTTTGTGCACCCCTCTCCCATTCCACGTCTTCCACCGTCCTTCCCAAACCAGCCGGCCGGGGTAGGCACCGGCGCCCGCCGTGGCTGCTGCCCGGTCGCGCCTCCCGCCCTGGCCACTGGCCCTCCCCTGGAAGACGCCCGGCAGATGCCCGCCGCCCAACGCCCTCGGCAGGCCCCCGCGGCCCAACACTTCACCCCACGCTCGCCTGGCGACCGATCTCCTCACATTTTCCAACAATCGGCTGTTCCCCATTGGGTGGGTTGATGCTTCGCTGGGCCCAATCCGGCGACAGGGAGGGGTGACTTCCGGCACCAGAACTTTGCGGTGTGCGTCCCCCGGCAAATGTCATGACATAGATTATGTAAGGCTACCCCGTCTCGAGCAACGAGTGCCTCGCACACCCCTTTTCTCTTGGCACCATCATTGCGGCCGTCCTGCGATGATGGCCGGAAGTTTACGCGAACACGTGAGTGTTGTTCGACACCAGCACAGCGAGGCACCTCGCACGACCTCTGGCTCCTGGAACTCTGCATCGGTGTTGCAGTTTCATAACCCCCAGGCTGCCCCCACGCTGCCTCTCGAGGCCGTCTCTCCAGACTCACCCGCCACCGTTCGAGCTGCCACCAGAAGGCGTGCCTACATCAGCCCGGCTATGTGCATACGAACCGCGATTTTCTCGTCAGGTGATGTGCTGCTGCACGTCGTCCACGGCCCCGCTGCAGTGGGCCTTCTCACGTCGTCCATTCCCAACACGGCCGCAAGTCCACATGCTGACCGGTCTGGCCTCTTTGCCCTACCGGCGTCCTATCCGCAGTCCTGGGTCAGCCATGACATCATACGATCTTGGCTTCAGACAAAGCCGACGCGGTTTCACATTTTTCACGCGTTCGGCGAGGAGGAAGAATCGCCTCAGCGCAACAACCTCACCGCTGACAGACATTTCGCCCAACTGCACTGCCGCGGCGGTCGCCTACGTCTACGTTTGCCTAATGGGCATCCAGTCAGCGCCCGCATTGCGGTAATTGACGTGGGGGTCGCTCGTAACCAGCAACGTCAAGCAGGCACGTGACCCGAGCAGGCCCCGGCCGTCAGCCTCGCCCGGCGGCCATATGCACTACCCGAATCGTGCCTTGCTGTGCAATTACGTAACGCCCGAGCCACGCTGCTGTCAACAACACCAGCGACCACACCGAACCAAACACGTCTATCCAGAACCGAAATGAGTGACTTCACCCCATCAAGCATCGACGAGGTGACGCAATTGGCCAGCTCGGTGGCCGCCCTGGTCGCGCAGAACGCAACGACCAGCTGGTTGGACCGTGTAGCTGCCGCCTTGCCCGCAAAGCTTTACGCAGCCACCACGCCGTTCTTGCAGGAGAACGTGGTGATGTACTTCCTCTTGGTGCTCATGGCCACCGGGTGCATTGTAGTGGGGGCGTTCAACTCGTTGTCCAAGCCCAAGACGGCCGCCAACCCAAACACCGACAAATCGAGCCCCTACTACGACCCCACCGACAACGACAACTCGCCATACTTGGTCACCAACACCGACAAGATTCTCCTTTTGAACAGACTCACGTTCAAGTGGTACCACGGCGTCATCTTTTGCGTGCCGTCTGGTGCCGCTTTGTACCTCGTGAACTACTACTTGATGCACAACGCCGAGAAGCTTGTGTACTACCTGAACGTGTACATTTTGTTTGCAGTGTACTCGTCGGTGTACACCAACACTCTGGACCTTCTTTCCGCGTTCGCTCGTAGCATCAGTAAGTGGAGCAGTCCCGAGGCCAATTCCACCGGTATCTTCAAGAGATACAGATTGCATCTTGGCGAAGACCGCGACACGTATCCCTTGGGGCACTTGGAACGAATCAACGACGCCGACGTGTTGAAGGAGACCGGGAAAGACGAGGTGTGGTTGAAGCGTCTTCGACGCTTTATTGAGAGCGAGAGCATCTCAATTGTCAAGCCCAGCGGACTCAGAGCAGACAAGAACAACTATATCTTTGATTTGAGGTTCTTGATTGCAACGCCGTGTGCCGTCTTGAGTGCCTACTACTTTTACCAGCACAGCCCCATCAGTTCGGCCGACGCCGGCGAGCTCAACTGGTTTGTGGGCAACTGGGTGACGGTCAGCATTGCCAGCAGCTCGATCCGGGCGAAAAGCATCTCGCAGTTCAAGGAGGCTTTTTTGATCTTGGCTGTGTTCATATTGTACAACATCAACTTTGTATTTTTCACGGACGTGATGAAGAATGTGGCCACCCAGGTGAACGCGTCATTGAAGATTGTCGCACCGCGGTCAGTGCTTGGCGAGGTGAGTCTCTTGGGGTTGGGCGACATTGTGTTCCCCGGGTACGTTGTGGCTTGGTGCTTGAAGTTCGACTTGAGCAACCACCACGAGAGACACGGCGGAGCTTATCACCGGTTGGCCCCATTCTCCAAGCCATATTTTTACGCCTCACTTGTGTCGTACCAGGTTGGGTTGGGTTTAGCGATGGGAGCCGCCCACGCCTTCCAGTTCGGGCAGCCGGCGCTTCTTTACATTGTCCCGTGCTTGGTCGCAGGAACCATGGCGACCGCAGCGGGCCGGGGAGAGATCAGACAGCTTTTTGCGTTCAATGCAGGGGGCGAGCAGTTTGACGAGAAAAAAATGGCGGCCGAGGACGAGGACGAGTTGGCGGACTCGGACTACGACGCGGCGGCCGACGGCGACGAGGAGTCGTTTGACGAGTGGGTCGACCGCGTGGAGGTGAAGCGAGACGGTAGCGATGTCGACGACACCGACATCGATGAGATCCTCAAGCAGGCCCCGCGCCGGGTGCAGTACGTGTTTGAGGACAGCGACAGCGACGATTCGCACGATGACACCTTTGTGATCGGCGCCGAGGGGGACGACGACGACTTGGACTTGGACTCCGGCACGTCGGAACTGGGGAGCGACGCGGGCGAGGTGTCCGAATCAGGCGACGACGATAATGCGCACTACAGTTTGTGTGACGTCGAGCGAGAGATTAGTGAGGAGCTCGCCGCCATTCGTCGGGATTTGCAGCGCGAGGTCACCGAGTGGTACAGCGATGGGGAACAATAATTGCAGTAGACAACAACAACAGTAAGATTAGCACGAGCCAAGCAGCGTGACCTGCCGGGGACCGGCACGACTTTTTACCGCCTTCAGTACACACGGCCGCTTCTTCGCCCCCGCCACGGGGATGTAGCACGATTTCAGCCCGGGACGGCGGCCGGCTCTCCGCCTCCCCTGGGCAGGGCTGTCGTGAAATGCGCTAGGCAGCGTCGGCAGAACCGTGACTGCGGTGGGTCGAGCATTTTTTTTGTTTTCGTCCGCCAATTTTTCAGCGGGTCGATAAGCTTATCATCGATCTGAAATGCGCAATACCCAATCGACAATGCGCATTGTGTGTTCCTCCGCACCGCCTAATGTGTGGCAATTAAATTATTAGACACTAAAGCTGGGGAAGGTAATTCTTCGCTGGTGGGCGTGGGCTCTCAATTATTAGTTCGGAGCTGTGGTGGGGCACAGAGGCCACCAGGGTACAATAGTCAACACAAACCCGAGAGGGCGGGGATGCGACAACAGAGCGATACAAGCCAAGAGAAGACGAAGAGGCAGAAGAGGAGAGCAAGAGGAAGAGGAAGAGAACACGAAGAAGAAGAAGAAGGCGACGGCCCCAAGCGGCAGAACCCCGGCCCTCATGTAAGGCCCGGCGTGTCGCCTGCCGCCAGCAATGGCTTTCTCGCAAGGTTCT
The DNA here is from genome assembly GCA_030568635.1 of Suhomyces caryicola. Classification (NCBI taxonomy): domain Eukaryota; kingdom Fungi; phylum Ascomycota; class Pichiomycetes; order Serinales; family Debaryomycetaceae; genus Suhomyces; species Suhomyces caryicola. The sequence continues at coordinate 244,747 of JAJMGG010000020.1, read as the reverse complement.
CTGGTTGCGGTGCCTCTCTTCTTCTTTCCCCTTCTCGGTTTTTATTTTTCGCACAGCTTTTTTATCCTCCCAGTAAACGGTGGGGATCTCGCCCAGCAATGTCATCAGATTTGCCAACAGATACGATTTGGAAACGGCGTTGTCGAGCAATTTGCTCTGCTGAAACACGGTGGCTGCGTGCCCCGCCGTCAGCGCTCGCCCGGCCGAACTGGCCGTGCTCCCCGGCCGGCCCCCTTGGCGGTCTTGCTACGCCGCTTCCGCCACAGTCGACGTGAGAATCTCATTAGTACGGTTAAATACCGCAATCGCATTTCCCTCTCGCGACAATACGTGACAATTGACGCGCTTATCTATCAATTTCGTATTGTCTCTGGATACGTCCAGATGCATTTGGACAAATGTCGACTAAAAAATGAAATTCACCAATTCCAAAAGCGATCATTTAAATATCGGGCTGCTGCTCGCTGTTATCTGCCCATCTCTATAAATAAATACCGGTTCGTCGTCCATGTGTGCTGGGCATTTGCTGCGTTTTTCAGTCTGATTTCTCCTCCGCTCGACTGCTAGTCCTCCATCGCTAGTGCCTCCGTTTGCAGCTCTCCACCACCGGACCCCTCCGCTCCTCCACCTTGGCGTCGTAGCCCCCCAAACTCTTCCCAGAAGACACTCACAACGCCCAGTCTCCACCCCCACCACACAGCCACCATGAAGCGTCTTCTGTCGGAAGACTTGTCCTCGGTGTACACCAACACCACCAACACCTCCAATACCTCGTACTTGTCGCACAAGTCCCTTAAGCGCATCAAGTTGGAAAACGAAATCTTCTCCAAGTCCATCAAGGACATCGAGCAGATGTTCAAGATCGACACCCACCAGCCCCACTCGGCGCTGCCGCCGTTGGCGAGACCGTACCCCCCGGCGCCCCACGACGCACCCAAACAGCAAAAGCTCAACTACGACTGCATAAACTTGTCTTTCTTGGCCGAGTCGCCGCCCGCGCCCAAGGCGCCCTCTCCCTTCGCATACAACAAGATCGGCCACGCAGCGCAGCTTGCTGCAAACCGCAGAGCGTCCGCAACCTCCAGACAAAAGTCGCCGCGCCAGCCGCAAAAAGTCATCACCCCGGTGCTCCCCAGCCAGAAGCAGCCGTCCGTGATGGCCTTCAACTACCTCGACATGGACGCCTCCGACGACGAGGACGACGACTTTTACGACGACCTCGTCGGCCTCCAAAACGACCTCTCTCTCATCGACAACTTGATCAGAATGAATTGAGTCCCTCTCCTTTGCATTTCGGTTCGTCCGCTAGTTTTCACTTCTTGTATATGGTTTCTATTCCACACAGCTACAGCTTAGTTAACAGACACAAATTTCCAAAAAAGGCTACGAACCAACCGTAAATCGAACAGCGCTCGAACGGCGACAATCCTCCCGTGGTTCGCCCGCTGATCGCAGGCTTATCGAGCGCAGAGCGCCACACAGGCGGCGACGGCAATTATTACCCAGCTGGTAGTTGCTCCATTTGCGCCCGCCCTTTCGGCCTGCAGCAGCTCACGTCCTTCCTCCGCTGCTCCCCTTGCGGCTCCCTGCCGCTTCAGATCGGACGATCACTAATGTGGAAATGATCCTGCCCCCACTCTTATCGTGCACGTGACCGAAAATTTTCCAACAGCCCCAATTGTAAAATAGTGTGAGGCGAATCTTCGGCGTGTCCATATTCAACTCCTGCAAAGCAACATGGTTTTGGCAGACTTAGGCTCCCGTTTGAGAGGAGCGCTTTCCTCGGTCAACTCCGCGTCCCAGGATGAGATACACTCCATGGTCCAGGCCATCTGCACCGCGCTTCTCGAGTCCGACGTCCACATCAAGCTTGTGGTGGTGCTCAGAGACAACATCAACGCCAAGATCAAGACCGACATAAAAGACTCCGAGAGCGCCGTCCACAAGCGCAAAAAGCTCCAGAAAATCATCTACGACGAATTGTGTGCGTTGGTGGACTCCCACGAGGAGCCGCCGAAGCCCAAGAAGTTGAGCCAGTCCAAGGCGACGGTGTCCACCAAGATCGTCAACGGCAAGAAAACCAAGGTGGTCAAGAACTCACAGGCCTCCTCCCACATCATCATGCTCGTGGGGTTGCAGGGGGCTGGTAAGACCACCAGTTGTACCAAGTTGGCCGTCTACTACAAGAAGAGAGGCTACAAGGTTGGCCTTGTCTGTGCCGATACCTTCAGAGCCGGTGCGTTCGACCAGTTGAAGCAAAACGCCATCAAGTCGTCCATTCCCTTCTACGGTGACTACACAAGAACAGACCCGGTCGCCATCGCCCAGGAAGGTGTGGAGACGTTCCAGAAACAAAAGTTCGACATCATCATAGTGGATACCTCCGGTAGACACAGACAGGAAGAATCGCTTTTCACGGAAATGGTGCAAATATCCGACAAGATCGACCCGACACAGACCATCATGGTCATGGACGGAGCCATTGGACAGGCCGCAAAGTCACAGGCCGAGGCCTTCAAAGAGAGTGCCAACTTCGGGTCGATAATATTGACCAAGATGGACGGCCACGCCAAGGGTGGTGGTGCGATTTCCGCCGTTGCAGCCACCAAGACGCCAATCGTGTTCATCGGTACTGGTGAACACGTGGGGGACTTTGAAACCTTCAAGCCAACGACCTTCATCTCGAAGTTGTTGGGCATTGGCGACATAAATTTGTTGATCGAGCACGTCCAGTCGTTGGACTTGCAGAATGACGAGAACCACAAGCAGACCATGGAAAACATCAAGGAGGGGAAATTCACCTTGAAGGACTTCCAGAACCAAATGAACAACTTTTTGAAAATGGGTCCATTGACCAACATCGCATCCATGATACCGGGCCTTTCCAATGTCATGTCACAAGTGGGAGAAGAAGAGACTTCCAAAAAGATCAAGAACATGATCTACATCATGGACTCGATGACGCAAAAGGAGTTGGAGAGCGACGGAAGAATCTTCACCAACGAGCCTTCGAGAATCATCAGAGTGGCCCAGGGCTCCGGGTGCTCTGCTATGGAGATTGAAATGGTGCTTCAGCAGCACAGAATGATGGGCTCGATGGCGAAGACCGCCATGGCAGCAGGCGGACCCGGCGGCCCTGCGGGCGGCAACCCCCTCCAGGGAAACCCGCAAATGGCCAGAATGATGCAACAAGCACAGGCCAACCCCAACATGATGGAACAGGCCATGAACATGTTTGGCGGAGGCGGCGCCGGTGGCGGAATGGGAGGCATGGACATGGCCTCCATGATGAGAAACCCCGCCATGATCCAACAAGCACAGGAGATGATGAGACTGAACCCTCAGATGATGCAACAGGCACAACAAATGATGCAAAACCCTGGCATGATGGAGAGGTTGAAGAGCCAGTTTGGCGGTCTTGGAGGAATGGGTATGTAACAAGAGTGTATTGACGATAATATACATTAAATAATAACATGTGGCGAAGGAGGGAGGTGAGGCAGAGAACGCAAGAAGTGGCGGAGTGTTCAGTGAGCAGTCTGTAGAGCAGCACTCAGTAGAGCAGCACTCTGGGAAACCCCAGTTCTGGAATGACGAGCCTGATGAAGGGCACACGCACAATTCCACTGTAGAGCCACACGGGCAGAAAGTCAACACTGCTCATTGCTGAATGGACGGCCCCGGCCGACCAACCGGTCCTTCTTCGTTGGCGCTCGCGCGCCACCTATCTGTAGAAGTCAGGCCTGTTGCTGTTCATACCGTACTCGCTCAAGGCACTGCTCAAGTCTTCCATGGTCAACACTATTTTTCCCTGCTGGTTTCCGGCGTTGCTGCTGGTGTGTGTGGGCTGCAGCTGTTCCGGCTGGCCCTCCACCGAGCCCGTGCTGCCGCCGGCGCCTGTTATCAGCTGCTGGTTGGCAAACTGCTGTCCCTGGAGCAACAACTTGGCTCTGGCCTGTGGGTTGGACGAGTTGTACACCGCCGACGCGTTACGGATCCGCGAGTACTCGTAGGCGTCCTGCGTGATGTCGGAGATGAACTTCTGGGTGGCCAACGCGAGAAGACGCTTGATCTTGGTGTCGGAGGTCTCGAACCCGTTTTTGGCGAGGTAGTAGTCGGTGACGGCGTCGGGGATGATCGGCGCAAAGTCGCCGTCCATCAAATCCAACACTTCCTGAAGCGTCTTGTCCTTGCGGGTGAGCTCCGGCGAGTCGGGGAGCGCCACGATGGCGGCGGCGGCGGCAGCGGCAGCGGCGCCCGTAGCGGCCGCCTGGCTCGCTTTGGACTGCGGCTTCTGGCCCGCGCCGGCGCTGTTGCTGGCGACCGGGTTGGGGTCGATGTGCTCGTCGATGTCGTTGAACTCGTCGATGTCGCTCATTTGGCGGTGGTGGTGGCGGAGGAGGAGGAGGCGGACGGGTGGTGGTGGAGCTGCCTGGGCGGTTGTGTCGCGAATTTTTGGACTCTCGCTATCGTGGGACGTTTTGGCGTGCGCGCTGCCTAATACAGCCGCTGGCTCACTAGCGTTACTGAGAGCCTCGCTACGACCACCACTCCCGCCCGCCAGCAGCTCGTACCCAAGCGGAACCCAGACGGAAAAGGCCCCACCAGACTGCCTGATAGCGCGCGATGGTAGCGAGACAGAAATTGCATCCCAACGAGTCCGTCACGTTCGGAAACTCGCTCCTGCTCCGCGTGGACGGCGCCATCGGCGCCATGTCGTTGTCGCCCAACGGCCGGGACGCCGTGCTCGCCGGGCGCCGGGGGCTCTTCATCATCGACTTGGACGACCCGTTCACCACCCCGCGCTGGCTCCACCACATCACGTCGTGGGAGGTGGCCGACGTCCAGTGGTCGCCCCACCACCACGTCAAGCCAGCTTGGTGCATCTCGACCTCGAACCAAAAGGCCCTCTTGTGGGACTTGGCCCGGCCCTCCAACAATGCCATCGTCAACGTGCTCCACCTGCACAACAGGGCCATCACCGACATCAACTTCCACCCGTTCAACCCGGAGGTCTTGGCCACCTGCTCCATCGACTCCTTCATTCTCAGCTGGGACATGCGTTCCCCCCGCAAGCCGGTCGGCCAGTGGTCTGAGTGGCGGGCCGGCGCCACCCAGGTCAAGTGGAACCACGAAAACGAGCACGAAATCGCCTCGAGCCACGACAATTGCTTCTACGTGTGGGACTCCCGAAAGGGCTCGCTCCCCTTGATCAAGGTCGACAAGGCCCACGAGGGCAAGATCAACGGCCTAGACTTCAGCAACGGCTCCTCCAACATCATAACCTGCTCCAACGACAAAAAGGTCAAGTTTTGGAACCTCAAAACCGAGGAGGGCCGCCAATGCACCGAGAACTTCAATTTCTTCGACAACTCCACCCAGTCAGATTCCAGCCTTCTGCCCATGGTGGTCATCGACACCGGGTTTCCGGTGGCGAGAGCGAGAGCTCTTCCCTTTGGATCGGAGAAATCGTGCGGCATCATGCCGCTAAGAGGCGGCCAAGACGCCATACACATTGTGAACTACGACAGCGCATATCACGACTCCATTCAATCCAATGAAACGCAGTACTTGAATCCAGACACCATCAAGTTGTTCAAGGGCCACAAGGGCCCCATCAAAGATTTCTTGTGGAGGAATAAACATGAGAACTACGAGGGATTCGAGTCCAAGAACAAATGGAAGGACTACCAGTTAGTCTCGTGGTCGTCTCAGGACTACGACTTGAAGCTTTGGCCTCATGACGAAACGATTTACAAAAAGGTCAACTACAACCCCTCGTACGATAAGATCTTGTCGATACTCAAAGAAGAGGGACTGGATAGTGAGGATACTAAAGCCCCGAAAAGGACAGAAGAACCCCTTGGCGATTCAAAGAAGGAGGTGCTTACTTATAATTACCAGAGCTACTGTACAGAACCAGCGGTAACCATAGATGATATGAAAAGAAAATATAACGGAGACGTCTTGTCTTCAATCGCATCCTTCCACATTGCACAGAAGCACCTCAACAACGGGCATTCGGTGAATCAATTGAATCACTTGGATTGGATCTCGGGGGTTCGGATGGGTCGTGCTGGACATGATCTACAGGATAAGGAGCGATCCAACAGTTTCGACGAGGAGAACGGTCCCTCAAACTTGGGCGAGGAGGTCAGCATTGTTGGCCACAAGTTCCCCAAGATAAGATTTGAAAAAATATCGGTCTCCACAGGAGAATTGGTCATAAGTTTACGGGGACCAGTGCCCGTTCTGGAAAGCAGCTCCTCTGACAGTCTTCCAGAAGAGGAGTTGCCCACATTCAAAGAGAAAGAGACAGCGGAAGAGAGTAGGACCAACTCGAATGCCAATCCAAATAGTACCATCAACGACAGTAAGGTCGAAGACACTACGGGGAATGAAGTCAACCTAACAAACTTGAGCACGAGAGACGACACTGGTGCCGAACAAAAGTTGGTTTTCATCCGTCTTCTCATCAAGTTCCCTAAAGGATACCCACATTTAGAGGAGTTGAACTATGAAGACCAAATGTCAGCTAAGCGTTTTGCATCCTTGCAGAAATTGAATTTGGTCAAATTTGATATTGAGGAAACCCATGAGTTAAGTGCCGTTCTAAGAGCGGAAATGTTGAAGAACTTGAATGAAATATCCCAATTCTTCTCCAATAGATTCAACAAGTTCTGCTTGGAACCCTGCTTGAGATATTTGATGGGAGACAGAATTGAACTTCACGAAGACTTAATGAATGAATCTAGCGACAACAACAATGACAGTATAGAAGGCGATGCGTTTATCGAAGTTGGTACAGAAGGCTGGGCTGATGATTTAATTAACCAGCAACCAGACATGAGTCAAAGTTCGATGAAAGATGAATCCTCGGGAGAAGAGGATGCTGAATACTCAGACCTTATCCCCGCAGTAAATGATGACGATGCAGACCAAAGCGCAAGTTTACTGGCTGAAAAGGAGTCCGAGAAGAGCAAGCTTAACAATATCAACGCCAAAAAGACGTTTTTCGACTCAACCCCAGTTCCAAAAGGATGCGGTGCAACATGGTCCGCAACTGGGCAGTTGGTTTGTTTTTTCATTCCAAAGAGCGGTATCGAAGGCGAAGAAAACAAGTCCCTTCAAAAGTTCAATATGTTCAAATTTACGGACGGTGGGTTCAGTTTAAACGACAGCCATCATCATCACCATCATCACCATCATCATTCGAAAGAAACAAACTCAGATGGAGAGTCTGAAGGTGGATCCAAGTCTTTTAGTGAAGATACCGAATCTGTTTCTTCTGACACCTCAAATGGAAGCTTCACCAACGATTGGGACGATTTGCTTGAAGACGACGCTCCTTCGAGAGCTCGTATTCCCGGTCTATTCAAGACGTCCGTAGGACTTGGAAACAGATATAGTGGACGTGGGAAGGATGACTCGATCAATCGTTTTGCCAGCCAGGGCGGCACCACTTCAAATTATAAGTCATCGATCCCTGGAGAGACATCTCTTCTGAAACGGAAGAGGCACGAGGAGAAGAACAATAAAAATATAGTGGGGATCTTTGATTTCAGACATCTTCTTCCTGATAAGTACGAGCTCGCACTTGAGTACAAAGTGTTGGGGGACAGTCCCGAAAATTTGGCAAAACACAACAGTGAAGTGGCCCTCAAGTATGGACACTATGAGATTAGTGACGTGTGGAAGATTCTAGAGATGGTATTGATCAAGGACGTTCAATCTGACGACATAAACCCAGAGTATTTCCCAGCCCATTTCAGGAACGGGCATAAATCCGAAGAGCTCAATGAGTTGGTTCACAATTCGGAAGCCACCAGGAAACTTGCGCAAAAGAAGAAAGACCTGTTTTATTGGGGCACCCATCCTTTTGGGCACGCCTGGCTTGTGAAGGAGATTTTCGAGTACTTTGAAACAAAGGGGAACATCCAGATGTTGGCAATGTTGTCATGTATCTTGTACGAGAACGTGAAAAACGTCAAGAAGAATGCCAGTGAAATGTTCAATATCCCGATACATACGCCGTACCAAGCGTTGCCTCCACTTCCATCGGTAGTTGCCATTCGAAAGTATAACGAAATCCATCGCAACAGCAACGCACACGAGCAGTTGCGGTTCCATGATTCGTTCAGTACCGAGGATAGAATGCAGGATTATCTCCAGTCAAACCATCGGTCTTCGTCGGTGCTGATAGCCAGGAAGGAGCCGGACGCCAGGTCCATCGGATCTTCGTTTGATGTTCTGTTCAAGGAAGGGTCGCCTGAGAGACACAGTTTCTCCAAAAAGATCACAATTGAGAGATCTGTGACTTTGGGCAGCCAGCTCGAGAGACAGCACCTCGATCGAGTGACGGAGCGGCCTACGCTCGAAAAGTACCGCAAGGAAAAGAAGAAGGCGGCCGTGCGCTCGAGAGCCAAGAGCAAGATTCGGCCACCGCCCAACATCACGATTGACATGTACAACACCGAGGAGTTGGATTTGTTTGACAATGTGTTTTGGCATCCGTTGCTACATTCACAGAACGAGAGCAAGATACAGGCATACCGGGAGCGGTACGCCGACATGCTTTACATATGGGGGCTTCCGATCAACCGGATCATGATCTTGAAGTTCAACTACCCCGACATCGACTCCAAGAAGGACAAGTACGTGTCGCCGTTTGCCATCCACAACTGCCACTTTGGCATGAAGAACAAGCGGCGGCAGAACCACAACCAGCTTTTCATCAGTTCGGTGACCCTGATCCCAACGTCCAAGAACAATGCGTGGAACACGTCCAAGCGAAACAATATGAAGTATTGCGTGTTTTGTAACCTTTTGGTTGCGAAAAACTTGGTGATCTGCACCTACTGCGAGCATGTGTTGCATATAGACTGCGCGTCCGAGTGGTGGAACGCCAACGAGGCCACCGAATGCGCCAGTGGGTGTGGGTGCAACTGCCTCCGCTTTATGGTTTGAGTGTTCATTAAAGGATATGGGAGGGGGGGGTGTTAGATATACATAGAGAAATAAACAACGACTACTAATACAAAACGTTATGGGGAGGATCTGCCCAACTTGCAGTCCCACTCGGCACAGAGGTCATCGAGGTAGCCGACGACCGCCGCCGCGTCCTCGGAGTCCAAGCTCTGGTTGTTGAGGGTGATTTCCTTGAAGAAGCTGGACGTCGAGCCGATCTTGACGTCCTGGCGGCACACCTCGAGCGCGCACGCGATGGGGGCGTACGCCGCGGTGTAGCTCGAGACCTGGTGGATGGGCGAGCCAAAGAGCCGGGCGAGAAAGAAGGCCGCGACCAAGATGCAGTATGCTATGGGGTTCAACAGGTACCGGTACGAGTTCCCCAAAAGGGTGCCTGGGTGCACGAGGAGCTGGCAGACCCCCAACTTGTTGAGGCTCTGGTACGCGCCGACGTGCGCCAAGTCGACGAGCCGCTTGGAGCCCTCGAAGGGCATGTTGGAGCGCAAGAGCTGGACGTCGCTGAGCGACACGTACTGCGGCTCGGAGGTGGGGAGGGAGATCCACACGACGCGCCCGCCGTGCGCTAGTAGCGCGGCGATCTTGCGTATGAAGTAGTAGGGCCCGAAGACGTTGCCCTGGAACACCAAGCCCAAGCCGTCGCTGGACAACTCGCCGACGGTCTGGATGTGGCACGGCGCGGGGTACCCCTTGGGGTACGCGAGGGTCGAGCTCACGAGCGCGAGCCAGTCGATCGCCACCGTCGCCGACTGCGACGGGTTGACGAACAAGTAGTCGAGCTGGTGGTACGACTTGTAGAGGTCGGCCACGGCCATGTACAAGGTGCTCATTTCGGTGAAGTCGACGACCAAGTAGTCGAACTCGACGTGGGCCGCCAAGTGGGGTGTTTTGTTGACGTGTTTCTGGATGGCGCCGATGGCGAGCTGGGTGCCTTTTAAGGTTCTCAGGGTGACGATGATGGTGAGACTGGCGGTGGCCGGGTGGCTGTCTATTAGCCGGCGGGCGATGCCGAGACCCAACGCGGAGTTGGCGCCGACGATGAGAGCCACCTTCGACTCGAGGGTGGTGTTGCTGGACATGGATCGGTGGCGGGCTGCAGACGCTGTGGTCGGTGGTCCTCCGGGTATATAAAGAATTCGCAGGCGAGGTTTGGGCCTGGTATGCAAATACCGACACAAAACCCCGAGACGATGGGTTCACGCGTCGTGGAACACATCGCTCTCCACGTCAACGCCTGAGACAGGCGACAATGCAGCCACGGTCCCGGTGGCTAAGCAGCGGCCGCCCAAGCCGCCGCCCAAGCCGCTGCTACAGGCCGGGGGTGGTGCTTCAGAGCAGTCCTACGGGCGCGCGTCCATCTAGTGTGTACTGTGCTACTGACGAGTGTTGACGATCTGGTGTTTCAACTTGTCGTCCCACTCGGCGCTGAGCTGGTCCAAGTAGGCCACCACGTCCTCGGCGCCGCTCTGGTCGATCTCCTGGTACTTGACGTACTCGCGCCCCGTTCTGGTCGACACCGATGCGATTTTGCGGTCCTGGGGCTCATCGCCGTTGAGCACGCTGCGCACCGGCGCGTTCGCCGCGGTGTACCCCGAAATGTTGTGGATGTCCAGCCCGTACCACTTGGCCATGTAGAACAACATCAACATGCCGTAGTAGGTGAACCAGTTCAAGTAGACGAAAAACGAAAAGCTGGTGAAGATCCCCGGCTGCACCAAGTACTGCTCGATGCCCTCGGCCCTCAACCGCTTGTATGTCCCAAAGTGCAACAAGTCCACCATTCTCTTGGAGCCCTCGTACGGAAGCGGCGACTTCAACGTCTGCAAGTCGTCAAACGAAAGATAGTGCGGCTCCGACAACACCGACGATATCCACACCACCTTGCCCCCTCCCTTGAGGAGATGCTTGATCTTTCTCACGAGGTAGTACGGCCCAAACACGTTGGCCTGGAACACCAACCCCATTCCGTCGGCCGACTTGACCCCGGTTTTCTGGATCTTGTAGTTGGGCACACTGACGGACTCAAGCGGGCTGGTGAGCACCTGCTTGGTGGCCATCCCCCAATCCAACCCGGAGTACACGCTCTGGGCGGCATTGATGAAGAAGTAGTCAATGTGGGTGTACCTCTTGTTAAGTTCGTAGTACGCCGACAAGGTCGAGACCATGTCCGAGAAATCCACCAAGAGGTAGTCGAACTCAAGCTGCCCGGATCGGCGCGTTTTCTCTTGCGCATACTTCTTCAAGTCTTGAATGGCATCTTGCACTCGAGGCAATGTTCTCGAAGTCACAATCAACGTGATGTTCTCGTCCGAGGGAATTTGCTCGATCAACCGGTATCCGATATTAAGGCCCAAGTTCGACGTGGTCCCGGTGATCACTGCCACGGTGGATTTCTTGATGAGTGACATTTGGTGAACAAAAAACGGTTGTCTTTTCGACTCGGGTTTTACGACTCGTTTAGCTTGAACCGATTAACGAACTGAGGTCGTATCGCAACCATGGAGCGGTATAACTCTAGAGGCGAGGTTCAATCAACAAGAAATGGTTGCGTGGTCTAGTTGGTTATGGCATCTGCTTAACACGCAGAACGTCCCCAGTTCGATCCTGGGCGGAATCATTCTTTTCTTTTTTTGCAACTTCTTCCTCTTCGCGTTGAGTCCAAATCCCCTACAAGACTACCGTGCTCCTGAACTACTTTGCCCCTCTGTTCCTTCTATTCCTCTTTCGATTTGCATACTGGTGATCTCTATATGGTACACTATGTCTGACGCTTCCTATTTTGACCAGATGTCGTTCCAGACAATATTCTTTCTGACGGCATTCGAAAATCCTTCGTTGTACTTGACCCAAATTCTAGTGGAAGTGGCTTTTTCGCCTTTGGGCTCACTGATTTGCGTAGATAGGCCATCATATCTCTCCTTGAAGAAGTCCACGCTACTTCCTATTTTCATTCTTTTATGCTTCTCCTCCACCTCAACTATATTGTCGTCCTTTAGTACTCTCTTCGCCGACTTCACTTGCATGTCTAGCCTCTCCATTTCAGACGACACCAAAGGGAACAAGTTCTGTCTTCGAAGCTGCTCTTGCTTTTTGCAAATAACCGCAGAGACTGCGGCGAACTCATTATCATAATTAGTGATGGTTCCCCAGTTTGGAGATATTTCAAACGTGATCTCTCCCGACTCAATATCTCTTTCATTCTCCAATTTCAAGTCCAATTCCTTCACCAACCTTGTAAGTTTCTCAACTGTCAACTTCTTGTGTTCGCTCAAATTCGATTTCACCTTGGAGGGGAGTTCAGGATTAATCATCCTATTCAAGTATGGTAGGAAATATCCCGAGTACGAGGATACGTCATTTCCTATAGCTAACTTGGTCATCAACGGTAAACGTTCGTGGACCTGCTTGATAACCGATAAGTTTTGCTTTTTCAGTTCGTAGGTCTCGTAGTCGAGACTCCTAGCATTAGGGAGAAGAGACTCATATTTGGATGTGGGAATTTCACTGAACAAAGACCAGATTTTCATGGTCACCAACCCACAGTATTGACCATCGTTGAAATTATTGAGACCTGTGTTGTCATAGAAGCTTAGCCAGTCACTGAACTCGGAAGGCTTCTGCAACGAGTCATCCTGATTATGTACAGCATCTAGGTACCTGTTGAAGCACCCCTGAATTACTTTATCGACACTGCTGCTGTTTGAGACCGTCGATTTTCCATTCCCATTCATAAAAGAGTCCATGAGTGCTTCAAAGTTCTCCTCTTTTGACATACCACCTTCTCTCCGGAATAACAAATCGACCATGTTAAACCACGATATTTGAGTATCTTTTGTGACTCTCATTGATTTGGTACCTTCTTCTAAACTCGTATAGGACTCGGGTAGTTTCTTGCCGCTGAATTGTAAATAGTTGATCGATGCTCTTATGTCTCCGTCAGAAACCTCTACTATGTTACCGATCTCCTGGTAGTCCAAATGCAACTTCTCTTTCTCGTTGATCCACATTAAATGATCTTTGATCGATCTCATTGCATTGCCTCTTGATTTGCCCCCTGTCAAGTTTTTACTGGACGAAGGTCTTTTGAATTGAACAGTTTCACATATCGGCCTCAATTTGTCCATTGGTGAGCCGCCGTAATTTCCGGGATTGGTATTGTATATATCATTTGCAATACAAATGATCGGACGGTTCAACAAAAACTTTGACGCCTTCTTCTTGGAAGCGGGTTCATTGTGCTTATTGTCACGGTACATTGATCGCTGGTCTGTGAAAACCAAGTCATTGAGTACTTTTATGATATCATTTGAGTTCACGGCCGAGTCCACCTCGTCTATCACGAGACAGGACGGGTTTCCGCTTGAGGTTAAGGAGTTGGTGGTCAATGCATTCATTACCTTGAGTTTCAAGGCTGCAGATACGCTGCTATTCGAGCCCCCCAAGCTTGCAGCCTGAGGAAGTGTGTCCATACTGTTTGCTGCATTCAACTCTTCGACATTGTAGCCCAATTGTCGAGCAAGCAAATGTACAGCTGCCGTCTTACCAATGCCCGAAGGTCCATGAACGAGAAGGATCTTGCGGTGCGGGCGGCCCAAGGCATCAACTGTGTCGTTGTCCAAGCGCTCCTCCTTGAACACCACCGAAGACCACTTTCGAAGCCAGTGAAGGATTGACCGGTACTGCCTATCATTTCCCCCCGAACATAATTGGAGATAAGAAGAAGGGCGGTACTTCTCGGCCCAGATCTGATCCGACCCACTTTTGGCTGCTGTATCTCTGCTGGTCAACTCCTCGAGCCGGTGCTGGTTAGCTTTCACGGAGTTTATCAAGTTAGCCTTGCTGAATAAGTTGTCCATGTCCATGAGAGAGTCCGAGCCAAAGTCAAGGTCCTCAACGAGAGTCTTCCTGGCCTTTGGTTTCAACTTGACTTCCGTCAGGTCAAACATCTTGACTGTTTTTGTTGCATAGGATGCTGCGTTTCTGTGTACCAGGTCTTCTTCAATGGGCCCATCCTCTTTACCATTCCGAGACGGCTCACTAGGAAACAAAAACGAGTCCCCCATGGATCCGGCCTCCTCGCCGGTGCTCCCAAAGAGGAATGACTGAGTGGTCGATAGGCTCCCCTCTAACATCGGTATACTGGTTGATTCCATCGAAGCGTGATGTTCTTGGTCTCGGAAACGCGTCTCTCAAAATGCGCTCGCGGTCAAAGGTTAATTTGCGACAAGACATGCGCGCACTCTAGTTGCAAAACCATTTAGACTTTAACGAACGCCGCCCTTCACGCCTTAGCCTCGGCAATTAACCTTTGGAGATATCACTGGTAGGCTCTACGGAATTGGAAATCACCAGTGTGATAATCCTGATACGAAAAAAAAGGCTTTGTATTGCGAACTTCATATAGGAAACAACAAATAAACGTTGGTAGCTAGTACCACGGGAGAAGGGAAAAACCGGCCCCAAACTTCGGTTGGGACTATTTTGAGTTGCAGTGCTTTTAGCGAATAGCCTGGACGTTGGTCTTGGTGGTGTACTTGACTTGAGCCAACTGAACCAGACTGTCGTCAATGTTGAAAACCGTGTAAGCGTGTCTCAAGAAAGTGTCACCGAAGAGAATCCGTTCACCGGCGGCAGAAAGACTTTCGATGGCAGGCTGACACGTACCATCTGAGTATCTACCGAGGACAAGATCAGAGAATGGAACCTTGATCGTGGTGGTAGGAAAGTTGAAGGTAAGGAACTTGTCGCTTGGTTGGTTGCATGGGATAGTTGGCTGGCTGAACCAGTCACCAGCAGAACCTCCAAGAATTTGCAAAATATCGTCGACATATCTGGGAGGAACAATGATGTTGGTAGTACCCGTGTCAAGAATAGAGTAGGAGTTGTCATCAAAGACGACTTGGGTACCATCTGGACCAGTGACACCGTTGAATTGAACGGCGAAGGATTCCTGGTCTTTTAATGGAAGCGTGGCTAACTGACCATCGAACTTGGCGTGGTCAATACCACCAAAAATGATGGTGCCGTGGCTGGCGGTTCTGTCGTTCAAGTAAACCGAAAAAGCGTTCTTGGAGACAATACCTTGCTGCTTCAAGTTGATAGGGAAGTTGTCGTACTTATCTTCACCAGCTTCAAAAGACTTTTGGGCAAGCCCAAGAAGTCCAGGGGTATCATTACTGCCGGAGAGTTTCGCGATGTAAACGTCCTTGACAGTGGTGCTGGTACCAGGGAAGTTGAAGGTATCGGCGTAGAAATAACCTTCGCCACCGGAACCATCGACGTAGTGGGTTCTGAGGGTTAAACCAGTGTTTCTGGAGGTTGAGGAATCATCTGGCCTATACTCGATCGACCAAGTGTCCGAACTTCCGGTGTCAATGTCTAAAGCAAGCCTCTGCTTGTTGGAACCAACCGCGAACTCAACAGTGTAGTAGACAAGGTTGTGGGGGGTCAACTGACTTGAGACGTCACCACGCTTGGCTGGGTGGCCATCACCGGTGGTGTTTCTGGTAACGGCAAAGTCCAATGCAAGAAAGCCTGGGTTGTCTCTCTTTCCAACAGCATCAGCGGAGGCTTCTTGGGATGGGACAACTAAACCGTTGACGACCAAGGACAAAGCGAGGAGAGCAAAAGCTTTTTGAGTGAAGAGCAAAACAGAAACCATTGTGTGATATGACTTGTGTGTGTGGAGATAAATTTGAACAAGCAGGTGGACTTTTGCAACCTTATATATCGCTTCCCGAATGCTGTTGGTACCGACCAAAGTACAAACGTGGTGCTCTGTGATCAGTGCAACGTGAAAGAATGCCGCACATCACAGATCATTCCGAATGCAGCATAGTAATGGAGGTTGCAGTTTATCTGGTGGGTGTCATACTTGCGAGAGTCCTGATTCGACAACGGGCTATCGAATCTTCTGCCGTTTCATTCACACAACAGAAACCTTAATATTTCCCGTCCATGCTGCAGATGAAAATTACTCGAGGAAAATCAAAAATAGATGGCGCTAACGCGTGCTAGAAAGTCAATCTGGCGGACTGGTCATTTCGCTTGCGACAAATCACGCATACGTCCACAGTGCTGTGAATGACAGTTGGTGGATCTGCCAACAAAAGTGGTGATGTCTGCGTCCCACGCGAGCCCTTGTCCTCGCTGGCACGTATGCATGCGATGTGTCAAAATCGATTGTCGCTCGCAAAATAATATCACGAGCCACCTCCTTGTGAATTCCATCAGTCTATGCGGCCCCGGATCGTCGGTATCTCTTGGTGATGGTGGCTTCCTGTCCGTGAAGGGCCCCCTATTTGTTACATGGCCGCCCCGAACTATTGTTCCTCCGGGTAAACCCTTTGATTAGAACGTACGGCACATCGTTTGATACGCGTTAAAAATATTTTTGACATAATCTATTTGATTGGCGATTCCTAATCGGAAGGCTCCACTCACTCCACGGCAAAAGTTTATTGCACACAGGCATATTTTGGCATACAAATTGCGGGCCGGGTACGCCAAATCTGAGAGTGTCGTACTTTAGCGAACACAATGAAGGGTCGTCGGAATATCTCCTAGTGTACCATGCGGCACGGAGCCCTTGGCCGCTATAATTACGATCTCGCTAGTTCTCGCCAAAAGTCTTCAACTGGATCCCTTGCTCCTCGAGCGTCGACAACGATTCCAGTGGTCGCAACTTGACCAATTCGGCCGTTAATTGTTTCTGAGACTCGCTCAAACTGTGATTCACAACTGTCTTGAAGCCCTGTGGATTGTGGTTCAATAGAAGTAAAAGACGTTCGCGCAAGTAGCCCCTGGCAAGCACCTCCTTGTCGTTGTACCGAATCAAGAGGGGGATCAATATAGAGTACAAGGCAACAACCTTCTCTTCCTGATCCAATGCTTTCGCAAATAAGAACAATATCTCAAATGAAATTTTAGTCTCCGATACCCCCTCCTTGTCACTGCTCAAGACTCTAATCAAGTCGGTAACTAGATACTTGACAACCAATAGGGGCTTGTTGGCTGAATACTGGATCAAGGTTTTGATACATTGGATGGCCATATTGGCGGTCTCGGGCTGCCCCAACATTTCGATTAACGTATCGCACAAATCCTTCGTTTGCTGCTCCGTCGGAATAATATCTCCACTGGTAATGAGTATCATGCTAGTGATCACCGTGTAATTGTGCTCCTTGCTTATCTCGAAATATCCCATGATCAAGGTGCTGAATTTGCCGACTAGGTCTACTCCCTCAAACTGAACTGACTCGCCCACTAATTGCTTTAGATGAGGAAGAACAACTGCAATTAACAAGTCGTTCTTGTACTCGTAGATCTTGGAAAACATGAAGAATACACACGAGTACAAATCTGCCTTCACTAGATCAGGAAACCTAGACATGGTTTGTACTAGCTTCTCCAAAGTCTTTTTCAATATGAGCAAGTTTGGCGCACTGTCAGCGTATTTCAATACCAAACGATGTGATTCGTTCTGCGGATCGTAGTCTGTTCTCAAGAACGGAAGAATTCTGAAGAGGGGAAGCATCTCAACTCTCACCAACTCGAAAAGTTTATCGAAGCCTTGCTCAATTGAATTTACCGAATTGAAGTAAGTAGTTGAAATTGTCAGAACAATCTCCATCAAGTCACACTGTGCTTCCGGATCATCGTCGATCAAGATCAACCGGTCCAACAAGTCAATCATCTCTCCAAATATGTCATCGTGGAACAACAAGTCCACCAAATCAGCACTTTTGAAAAGACGATTCATAGTTGGGAATATTTCAGGGACATTCTTGTTTCTGATCAAGGACTCCACACATTGACTGAATAAGACGAAGAAAAAGTTTTGAGCATCGCCTGTCAAATACTCTTCAACAAAGCCATCATTGTTCTCCAATTCGATACTCAAGACGCTTATGAAGTTGATCCAATAATTGCTGTAAATGTCTAACTCCTTGTTAGAAGAGTCGTTGAATTTGAGTCCTGAATAATCTCTGAGCACCAAGATCCAGAGAGAGTTTAACAAGCTCGAATATTGTTCTAAGGCTGCTAATAGTTCTGGCTCGGCGGAGTCTGGGTCCTCTTGACTATCGATCTTCAACATCGCCCAACAGTTCAAAATGGATATCTGAATAGACTTCCGTCCGTGTTCAGATACGTTTTCCAAAAACCCAAATTTCAAAAACTTATTAGCTGAAATTTCCTCCAACAAGTAGATCAATGATTTCAATATTCTCTGCTTCGAATAAAATTTTATACGTGGGAGGTTGATGAACTTGGAGCAAACACTAATAGTCTGAACAATGACCTGTGTGTCACTATCAGAGTTGAAGCATGGAATCAATGCACTGATGATCTGGGCCTGTTGTTGCTCCAAAATCGATACTCCTGGATAGATAGGATCAGCCAAATGGCCAAACAAGCTGAGTGCTTTGTCTAGCAAATTGATTCCCCGAAGCTTGATAATAGAAATGGGAGATGTGGACCCAAGGAATGAAACTTTGACTATATCTTGGATTTTGCTCTTTAGCGTGTCCAACAAGCGAGAGTTCTTGTTAGCTAACTCTAATAAGTGGTTCAACAAATCATAAATGAAAAGCTTGAACTCCCAAGTGATAGGCTCATTCTTTTCCAAGTTGCTAAATTCGTCCCCAACGATGTTCTCTATCTCTTCATCCTTGAAATCCACGTTGTTACTGCTTTTCTTTTTCTGTCTTTGCTGCAAGGGAAGTAACTTCTGCTGGAAGTTTGTTTCGATGAATGGTCCAATTAATTTTTTGGAACTGAATCGAAGGAGTGAGTTGAGGGTGACGAACCAATTCATGTCCAAGCTTGTCTCTAACCAAAGTGTAATCAACTGCTTGAGCTCTTCACACGGCTTAAGGTTCATGGAGATCCAAAGCATATTGACAGTATTTTTGTCTAGAATTTTCACACCAAAAATCTTGATTAGTTCAACATAGCATTCATATGCTGCCCTGTACAAATCAAAACTTGTGACAAATGGAAAGATCGCTTCCTGTTGAAGTGAAGTAGTAGGCATCGAGGCCAATCCGACCTTCATATTCTTTGTGATGATCAAGTTTAACAATTCGGTAAAGAAAATCACTTCTTCTTCAATCAATTGGGGGTCAAATATGATCAACTCCTGGAATAACGCAAGAAGGTGGCGATATACTTCAGTATATTCAGAAATCGTAATCAAACCAATGCCTTGGGATAGAGAAATGATTAGGTTCTTTATTTTGACTTTCTCGATGGCTGACCAGTCCCTCATGTTTGGCCCCAAAGACGTAATGAAAAGTTTCAACAATTGGGCATGTAATCCAACTGAACTGTAGTTACATTTCAAATTGGTCAAGACCTTGTTCTTCATTTCGTAACCGAACTCGTCGTTTAAATAGCCGTCGTAGATCTTATTCAAGATGTCAGGAATGAAATGTGTGCAATCAGTGTTGCTTTCAAAGAGAAGTACTATTGCGCTAGAAGCATAATAGTTGACCACAGGATTGGGGTCATTAAGAAGTTGACTTGCAACATTGAAAATCTCCTTGAATCCAATTCTTGAGTGTTTGTAGATCCTAGCCAATGAAATGATGTACTGGCCTCTTTTATAAGGATTCGAATCGTTAACGATATCATTGATTAGTTTACTGATATGTTCATTGACGTTGGCAGTTGGCAAGAGGCATGCCACTAGCCCAATGGAATCAGCATTGATGCTCACTAAAGATTTGTTCTTTGAGTTAATCTTCAACAAAATGTCACTTATCCCTTTCAAGGTGTCCTTCTCTAAACTCAACTTTCTTCGAGAAATGTTGGATAAAGCACCATGCAATGCGACAGAGATATTGACTTGAATAGCCTTTAATCTCAAAGGGTCAATCGAAGATGAGGTTAGGGAATTTCTCATTTGCTCCAACAATGAAAATTGGATCTGTAAACTCAAGTAAGGAAAAACCATTTGGAAAAGCTCTATCGACAAGTCTATCAATGAGGATACAATGTTCGCGGAGTATGATTCCTGAACGCTATACCTACCAATCAAAAAGGTGTTGGGATCATAGTTGATCGAGTAGTCTGCTGATTGTAAGGCTTGACTTTCAAACTTTGTAAGCCAAGTGGAGAATTTGACATCAAGTTCAGACTCGATCTTGTTGGTCGTAATTGGAGACTTCTCTTTGCTGAACGAGTCAGAATACGACACATCTGAGCCATTACTCTTAATGTCCTTGGTTGTTTCTTTGATCTTCAATTCGTCAACGTTTGAAGTCATGTTCAGAAATTTGCTGGTTACACCAAAAAAGTAGTTATAATCTTCACCCAAAAGAATTGTCTCACCATCGTAATCAAGTATTGTGGAGCTCTTCAACGATTTGGAAGACTTTTCTTGTTCAGAGGAGTTTGATCTGCAAAAGATTTTTGAGTCACTGAACACCTTAATCAAGAATATGATCATATTCGAGTTGATATCGTTTTTGAGCAACAGGGTGAGCTTCGAGAAACTTGCCAAGATGGTCTTCTTGCCGTTCAAAATCAAACTAATCAAAACTCTGTCCTGAGAAAGGTGCTGATGATTGGAGAATTGAATATTGTTCAACATGTTGGGGTTGTAATCGCTGTCGTTGAATCCGGCCGCATTAAAGTTGGTAATAGTTCCAACCTCTTCAATGTTACTTTCCAAATAGGTCAAATAATTGTAAGATTTCGTCAACAAGAATTGCACTTGCTTCAATGACTCCGGTGTAAGTTCGACTGAGTCGATATAGTTCAAGAGACAGGTCAAACTGGCGTTCCTCAATTTTAAGTTGTCAACTATCTCCTGAGTCTGACTTTCTTGACTATTTGCATTGATGGTGGTGCTAATAAACTGCGACGTCAAAAGTCCCTTCCAGAACACAAGGAATTGAGAAGAATTCAACTTGACGAATTCGGAATCGTTATGGAATGTCACCAACGAGGTTAAAATGATCCAACAAGAAGTGTTCCGAGACGAATTGTTATGCTTCAAATTTTGAGTGCAGAAACTCAACATTTCAACTATTGTGGTATTTTGCAAAAGAACAGGGTCAGTTTGAATAATCATGGCCAGCAATGCTAATGAGCAGCAGTTCAATCTGATTTCATTATTGGTACTGAAGTTTTCTGCATTTGTTTGTAACGAAAGCTTCTCTGAGCTTCTGAACTCTTGGTTTACCATTCTGAAGGCACGTAATATCAATAGATTGATCTCAACCTCATTTACACTGGCGTAAAGAAGGAGAGACTTCAAGGCATAGTTGCGAATGCAAGCATCGTCGTTGATGATCAACTGAAATAGTATGTCCCTGATGAAAGAATTCTCATTGGCTCTGCTATCTTCAGTTTCTTCTTCCTCGATTGCCCTATTCGAGTTCTTTTCTGTCTTCTTTTCGATACCAACCTCCGACTTGTCCAGTTCAGCGGTGTTGACTTCTTTATTATCCTTAGACTGTATCACCGATGTGAACTTGATACCAAAAGGTACCAACAACTCAAAAATATGCAATAATAAATAATTGTGATAACTGTTGTGGAATGGCCGTATGGCTTTCAATTTTGCATCTTTGGCCCTTGATTTGGATCCGGATTTGGTCTTGAACCCGAACAATTTGGATTCTCTCTTGTCCCGAATGGTTGGTTCTCTTTTCAAGGATGGTGCGGACAGTGATATGTCTGAATCTGCAGCTGGATCGATGTTGCTGAACTTTGAGTAGATATAACCTGTGAGGACTTCATAGCAAGTAGGGCCAGTTTCTCTAACAAGGAAATCAACCACCGCAGACCACTGGTCTAAAATCTTATTCCACGACAGGTTAAAGATGTGGTTTGAAGCTAGGTTCAACTCGCCAAACTTGAACATGATCAAATCAATGATGCTCACCAAATTGTTGGAAAGATACTCTGAGTTTTGGAATTGTTCCAATTGGAGATACAAGACAAGAGTCTCCGCAATGCTTGCTTGATGTAATAGCATATCCACATTGGAACTTATGATGGACTCACTGTCATGGCTGGGGAGTATGTTCTTTTCTCTCCTAACATCTATGCTGAAGGTTTCGTTCACGGGATCAATGGTCGTTGAAAGAGTAGGATCCCAGCAGTTGAGAGACGGTAAGGGGTATTGGGAAATCAAATATTCCACCGGGTTGAGTTTCCCAGTAGGGACCAAGTTGATCAACAAGTTGGCCAATAGCTCTACTGCAGCGACTCTTACTTCTTGCGAGAAGTTCGACAAGCACACCTTGAACAACTTCTCGTTGGCAGACAATAGAGCCGCTTGGAACTGGTGTTGTTGAGCCATGATAGTTTCTGGTTTCATTTTGGAGCCGGTGGTGGTCACCGACTGAGCCAACAAGGACTCGTAGTTGGAGGCCACCGAGAGTAGTAGAATGTTCTTCAAACACAAGATGTAGTTCTTCTTCAACAAGACAGTTGTCGTCGAGTCGGAGTTGGAGTCCTCGTACAACACAGCCAACTGAAGGATGTTCTTGGACAAGATCTTCATCAACTTGGCCTGGAGCTTGTCGTCGATGTCTGCCCTGTTGGCGTTTTTGGTGATTACGTTCAACAAGTAGACCAAGTTGGCGCTGGCGAGCGGGTTTTTCTTGATGATTTTGTAGATCTGGCTGACCGAGAAGCTGACGATCGAGCCAAGCGAGTTGGGAAACGTGTCGAAGAGGTCGACGAGAATGACGGACGCGATCTGGGCCAAGGGGGTCAACTCGTCGGCGGAGTCCAACTGGAGATGGTTCAAGAGGCCGTTGGCAAAGTCGTACACCTTATTGGACAAGTGGGAGAAAATGAAGACCAAGTTCCTGGAAATGAGCCTGCAGATGTTCAAGGAGAGCTCGTCGGCCACCGGGGACGGCACTTCGTCCTTCGGCTTGGCCTTTTTGGCCGGCGGCTCGATCTTGAAGTGGTCGATCAAGGTCGACAACTGCGACAAGTATAGCGCGTAGTCCGTGGCCTTGTGGCGGGCCAATTGGCGGTTGAGGTTGACCAAGTATCCAAATACCGCGGACTTGTCGTAGTTGGCGACGTCGGGAAGTACGAGAGCGTCCATGCTGGGGGTGGTGGAGCGGAGCAAATACAGGTGGATCAGTGGCTTTGGCAGAAAAGCGTGTTGATTACTTGTTCTTTTGTGCGCGTGAGACGCCGGCGAGTCTCAGTAGTCGCGGTGGTAGGCGGTCGCTGGGCAGAGGGCTCGCTGTCGCGGGAGCGAGAAAAGGGCGCCGGAGTCGCAAATGTCTCGCTGGCTACGTCGCAATTGTCTCGCTAGCTCGCGGGCCGCGCTACCGCGCTACCGCGGGTCCAGCGTCGCACGTTTACCACCGCCCGCTACACCGCCATTTGCTACCCGGTTGCGTATTATATATTTGTCGTTACTATCGTAGCCTGTCTACCACAACTTCATCTTCGACTTGGGCTTGTCCTCCAACTCCACCGTTCGCGCTGGGTTGGGCGAGCCCTTGATCGGCGACAAGTCGTACATCGGCCGCCGTGCACGCAGGCTGTTCTGGTCCAGCACCGACGTCTCGCTCTTCTTCGAGTCGCGGCTGAACACGCTCGAGTTGCTCTTGCAGCTCGACAGCCGGCTGATCTCCTGGAATAAGTTGGTGCTCGACGGCGAGGGCGTGATGGAGCTTTTGCGCTTGGATTCGCCCCCCGCAGCCCGCAACTGCTCGGTGGTGGTGGTGGTGCTCGTGTCGGGGTGCTCGCCGGGCCCATGGGCAGAAGGGACCCTCTTGTCGGTTCTGCCGCTGCTCGTGCCCTTGGCCACCCCGCTGCTCGTGCCCTTGGCCACCCCGCTGCTCGACCCCTTCACGATCGCATGCTGGTTACTTGTTTTGGTGGTGGACGGCGACTTCAATCCTCCGGTGGTGCTCTTTCGTATGAATGACTGCACCTCCTGGGTCATGTCTTGGAGCTTCTGCAACGAGCTCGACTTCTTCATGCCCGGCTGCGAGAGCTGGTAGATGTCGGTCGACGACGGCGGGCCGGCACTCAACACCTCCCGCATGCTGATCACCAGCACGTCCGGGTCAAAGCTATCGCTGTTGGCTTTGTCGGCGCCGGAGCTATCCTGCGCCAGGTCGTCGCCATTGGCAAGCGGGCTGAAGGGACTGCGTGTGGCGTCGTTGCTGTGGCTGCTGCTGCGGTTGCGGGTGTTCGTGCTGTGGTGGGCGCTGCTGCTTGCGGCCTGTCTCTCCAATCGCTCCACCTTGCTCCGCAACCCCTTCACCTCGTTCTGGTAGTTGGTAATGTACAATTGCTTCTCCATGCCGGCCTTTCTCTCTCTCTCGTAGTCGTTCTCAACCATGGCCAACTTCTCCAAGAGCTCGTTGTTGAACTGGTTGGCCAACTCAAGCTTGTCGGTAAGGAGCCTGTCCTTCGACTCCATGGTGTCGTTGACGATCTCCACCGACACGAGCTGCTGCTTCAACAGCGTGACGCGGCTCTCGCTCTCGTGCAACTTGGCGCCGGTGGTCTCGTGGAGCTCGTTCATCTCCTGGGTGAGCTCCCTCACGCGGGCCTGCGCAGCCTGGAGCTCGTGCTGGCTCGCCTGCAACGCGTGCTGGGTGGCGGAGTTCGAGATCTCCAACCCCTGGAGCTCCTCCTCCAACGCCTGCTCGAGCTCCTTGCTTGACTCCTGGAACTCGTTCAACACGGTCTCCAACTCCACCACCTTGGCCACGAGCTCCTCTTTGCTGAGTTCTTGTAGCACCCTGCGGTTGTGGCGGGTCGGGGTCACGGGCGTCTCCATACTACGTGGTGTTTCCAGCAATGGAAGCGGTGGGTATAATCTGTCTGGTAGCTGTCGCCAAATCGGGGCACGGAATTGCAGAAACGCGCTCTTCTCTTCGTCTTAGTTGGTGGTCCCGATCGCTGGATCGTCTCTAGCCACCGATGGCTGCCCTCTGCCTGTGCCCAGTGTATATTTCGGCACGCAGCGCGGTAATACTCAGCACACAAACTTGCCTCTCAACCATCACAACAATAAAACAAAAACCCGCCAGAATCATAAAGTAGGGTAACACACTCATACAACCGACTTAGCTGCAAAATGGAGGACCCCCAAGAAATAGGCGGAGCACAGGCGCTCCTCCAGCTCGGCTCCAAGCACAAAGATGAAGACGACCAGGAAGAAGACCACCACGACCACCTGGACGCCCACGACCAGCAACATCTAGACGCACATCGCGAAGACCCGCCCCAGCTGCACGAGCCCCACCACGAAAACGACCTGCTCGACCACCACGCCAAAGACGCCGCCGCCGACCACCTGGCCGAGGTCCCCGAGCTAGGAATCGACCCGGACCGCAATCTAGGCGACGACGTGGACGACGACTTGCTGGACTCGAAAACAACCAACCAGCAGATTAACGATGCAGTGGAAGCAGCGGTGATGAGGTATGTTGGAGGGACGTTGGACGCCCCCGCTGCCCAGGGTGGCAGCCAGGCGTCGGGGGCCCCCGTAGGCGGCAACCACAGGGGCTCCGTCAGCAAGAAGAGCAAACGCAAACTCAACCATGACGATATCATGAACAACATTAACGACTTCAACCAATGGACCGGATTCTTGGACGAAAACACCATGTCCAACGACGAGTATAACGGCTACTCGAGTGAGATCCTGAGCAAGCCTTCAAAGAGCAAGAAGAGAAGGAGCTCGGTGGCGGCGCAGGATATCGACCCCGAACTCGCTGGCCTCGGTAACTCCGAGCACGACCAGTTGGTGGAGGCTGCTATCATCGATGCCAGAGAGTTGGCTAGACATATCAATAACGGAGGCGACATCTCCGACGCCGATGCGCTCCAAAACACCCTCAACGGCGTGCCGGCCCACCAGGCGCAACAAGTTCTCGCCGCTGCCAACGCTGCTGTGCAGAACCAGTCGGGGAACAATCAAGATTCAATAACCGCCATCACCCAGTTGGCTCAAGCTGCGGCCTCGACGTTGTCGGGATCTCTGAAGAGAGCCAAAACCGTACCAAGGAGCAAGAAGGCGTTGAAAAGAATCGAAGAAAGTCTCATAAACTATGCAACAGGCAACATACACAACACCTCCACAGAAGAAAAACAAACTCCTTTGAAGGCAAACTTTAGTCATTTGAATGATTTGGAGTCATTGGTTGAAGAATCCTCAGCTCAAGCATGTAATTGGTACAACTCACTCCCAGGAACGACTGGGAAAGGACCCAGGCTCTTTGGTCAAGAGGAAATAGACGCAGTTGACTACTTCATTTCGGGCTACTGTCATTTATTCAAGTGGACGAGAGAAGACGTCTGCAACAGAGTTTGGTCCAACGAAAGGAAGAAGGACTCATTTTGGGAATCGCTAACTCGGGTGCTACCATATCGATCAAGAGCATCAATATACAAGCACGTGAGAAGGCAGTACCATATATTTCAGGTGAGAGGTAAATGGACCAAGGAAGAAGACGAACTATTAAAAAGACTTTCCATGGAGAACGAAGGAAAGTGGAAGAAGATTGGCGAGGCCATGGGAAGAATGCCGGAGGACTGTCGAGACAGATGGAGAAACTATGTCAAGTGTGGAGAGCATCGAAGTTCACAGAAATGGTCCGAACGAGAAGAATTTGTACTCAAAGAGATTGTGACCGAGATGGTCAGCAATAGTGATGAGAAAGATAAACAGTCGGGGATAAATTGGACGGTTGTCAGTGACAGAATGAATGGCAAAAGATCTCGGATCCAGTGCAGGTATAAGTGGAGTAAGCTCGTGCGGCGTGAGTCCATGTTGAGATCGACATACATGGCGCCAGAGATAAAGATATGGCTTCTTAAGCGACTCATGGGGATAAATTTTGAGTCGGTCGACCAGATCGATTGGGACTACATGGGACAAATATATAACGAGGAGCAGAAGGACCAACTTCCAAACCCCGAATATGATTGGGACGCAACAGACTTCAGGACGGTGTTCGATAAGTTGAAGTCAGAGATCAAGGACAACAAGAAGCTTGAGTTTCACAACTTACTCGCTAGAATGGTTGACAACTTCTACAAGAGCGTCTCGGATAAGAAGAACGGACCCATTTCGGTAGAAGAAGAACATCTTCTACTGGGACAAATGGTGGATACTCCAGAAAGAAGTGCCAATCGGAAGATCAACAGCCTGCAGGGTGCCGATGGAAACGACCACAAGTTTGACAGAAATGACGCTACATCCATAGCCAACGCCGCAGTGGCGGCAATTTCTTCGGTGGGAGAGGACCCTCAGCAACAGGAATACAGCTTGTGGAGGTAGATGTATACAGGAAGAAATAGGTAGAATAAGACACACACAGAGGAAGGTTGTACTTTACCGCAGGAGTGGGTAGCGTATTATAGTCGTGCACGGGCCAAGTTTTAGCGACCACTTTATTCGAGAGACGTAGTCGAGAGCTGCAGCCGCTGATCAACAACACCACCATGATCGACCATGAATTCAGCGACGAGAGCATACTTTCGTTCTACGGACTCAGAACGTTGAATCCGAAAACCACCAAAGATTTGAACCTCTCGTCGCAGGACTACTTTGATTTTTCAGAGGTGCTGGCCCTCAAGACCGATGAACAGTTTGATCTCTTGAGCAAGTTGGTGAATATCAACATCAACAACCAAAGCAACGGATCGAGCACCGTCCACAACGCCAACAAGGATGTCAGTGATCCGATGAGAGGAGAGGGGACCAACGTGGTGAAGCAATTGATCAAGCAGAAGGCGGTGATGTCCAGCAACGATCCCCAAATCAACCAGTACTTGATTTCGTCCCAAAAGTTCAACTCCAAGCAGTTCTTGACCACAGTGCACAGAGACACTCCGATCGAGGAGTTGACGGGCTCGCTACTGTTTCTCGAGAAAAACATCCAGAGCCAAACCTACGAGTTGAAGGGGGTGATAGATGCAAACTTCATCAAGTTTATCAATTGCAAAAAGGCTATTGATGAAGTCTTGGTCGACTTCAAGAACCTGAAATCCCACACGCAGGCCGAAAGAGAAAACAGCAAAGTGTTCAACCCCCAAAGACACAACAACTTGAACAAACACGAGACTTTGTCGTCTGAGATCGAAGAGTCGATCAACAACCTCAACACAACGTCGGCATTAATGATCCGTCCAATCATGGAGAATAAGATAAAGGAAACCAAGTTGAATAAGTTGATCGACTTTATCAAGTCTCACCAATTTTTCTTCGATTTACCCAACAACCTCATATCCCATTTGGCCACGCATGATCATGATCTGTTTATTGACGACTATCACAAATTCTTGACCGACAAAGAAGATTTCTTGCATACTCAGAAGAGTAGATATCAACGAGAGTTAGCGCTCTTCCAAAAGAAGGGTGACTACAAATCTATCGAGACTTTGGAACAAGATCAATTAATGGTCAACACTGCATTGTCAAAGGTCTTTTTTGAGATCGACAACATCATACACGAATACAGAAACAAGACTTTCAATGAGTTGCTATCTCTTGACCACGAAGTCAGCGGCGCGAACAAGGCCAAGGGCGGCAGCAACTATGGGGACAAATTCATTTCTTTGGTCGACAAACTATACCAGTTGGACGGAGAAAAGAAGAAATATGGTAAAACCAATCCAATCAACGAATTCTTGACCAACCAGTTATCAAACTTGAACGAGGAATTAGAGTATCAAATCACCAAGTTCGACACCAAATTCTCCATGATGCAACGAAAATTGATGGACTACATTAGCTCATTGCCGGAAAGCAGGCAAGGGGGCTCTAGTGTGCGGTACATTGGTGATAAATACAAAGAAATCGAGGATTACATCATGGCTTCGTCGTCATCGTCAATTCCAACAAGCGAGGAAAGGCAGAAGATAATTATCGAAGTTTTCCAGAGCGGTGAGAATTTGGATATATCCATCGTCAGCGAGACTTGGTTGGTATTGAATAATTTCATTGGATACTTCCATGGATTGTTCACCAAAAAGTTGGGTAAGTTTGTGAATAATTACAAACACTATTACAAATTCAACGCGGACCAGGAGGGAAAGATCATGGAGCAGTTTGTCAAATTGATAGAGAAAGTGAGCGTGGTCTTAGTGACTCTCTTCGAAGATGAGTCTGGAGACAATAATCAGTTGGAGTCTTCCCCTAGCAACTACAGACAGTTTCTCCCGCATTACACCAACTCTTTATCCTCGGTATTCTATCTTGGAGGAATCAATCAGAAGTTGAATACTTTCCTAACTTCCTTGGGGGAGTTTGCAGGAACCGTGGGCAACTTGACCAAATACAGTGAAACAAACAAGGTCATTAAGCATTTGAGGAGTTCTGCGACAAAGGTTAACCAGAAGATCTTGGAGGCCGTTTGTGCAGTTTGGGTGAATGATTGTTCCCAGTTCTATGATCTCGAAAACTGGGAGGTCAATGTCAATTTCGACAAGTTATTCAAACCCAATGTGGCGAGAAAAGAGGACGATGACGATGGTGCTGCGTTTACCAAGTCCATGAACATAGTCGAGTACTACCAGGATTACATTTTGATGAAACTCAATCAATTGATCCACGATAAAGGTGAATCCGATTCTGAATTTCGGATTGTATCTTCCCATCCTAGCAAAAGAATCTTGGTCAGCATTGAGATACAATTCATGCGGAGTTTGAATATCATCGTTGATTCAGTCATGAAAAAGTACACGATTGAAAGGTCTCAAAACGACAATGATGAGGGAATTTTCAAAGTGTTGACTATGAATAACTTTGACAAATTATCCCGGTCCATTTACCCTCGATTGATTCAAAAGTTTGATAAGCTCTTTGAGAAGAGTTTACTGAGCCAGAATTTGAAACTTTTCGCTGATATCGATAAGGCAGGATTAACCATTTTCGATGACATTATCAATAAAGAGAAACTATGGATAAGTGAAAAAATCAATACCTATTTCAACACAACCACCGAAGGCAAAGCCAAGGTGCTCAAAGTTGATGGTTTCATCTACGAGATATTGATCCATTTTGTCAAGTTGATCCACAAGGTGAAGCCGATCACTGGGAATGAAATATTCATCAACATCATCAACGAGTTACAAACAACGCTATTGAAAAACGTGTTGGACAACTTGAGAGGCTCGAACCGATTGAATGTCATTGAGCTTATCAATTTGAAGCTTGATGCCAACTTTTTCATGGAGGTATTTGAGGTGTCTAGGGCCTTGAAGTTCAACGACCAAACCTTCAAGTTATTGGAGATTCTCTTGAACACGATAGAAGAGAATTTGGGCCCCGATACCAACTACTCCAAGACAAAGTTTAAGAGTGTTCTCGAACAGAATTTAAGGGATTCTGAAAACCAGTTTGACTGCTTCTAAAAGTTTATAGGAATTGACTTTGATAGAAATATGACATATAGCCATGAAACGAAACCACCCACGATTAGGCACTACAGTAATGTATATCTTGATTACCAAATTCAAAAATTTATTAGTCCGACCTAAGCACAAGGTGGAAACTTTGGGACCCATTTCCACCAAGTGCTATAAAAAGATAAAAAAAAAAACTCCAAACTTTCCCCCCTCCATGGCAGAATATTTGAAGTTACGAATTTAGAAGTGATGAAGTTCTGACATCGCCAAAAGGCAAAATGTCGGAAACCAATTAATCCACATCATATTAGTGTGTGTGTGTGTGGATGTGCGATTAATCGATTACTCGACGGTTTTTTCCTTGGTTTCAGCCGCAACGACTTCCTTCTCAACACTGGCGCCTTCGGAGTTGCCTTCTTCAGACTCGTCCTTTTCACCTTGGGCGAATTGAGCCAACTTGACCTTGGCGAACAATTCTTCTTGTTCAGCAACAGTCAAGTTGTTCTTCTTCTTACCTCTGATGTGGTACATTGGGTTAAGTTGGATCAAGGTGAGGTTCTTGAGGAATGGCAAGTGGCCGTGCTTTTCTTCGAACATCATCAAGGACAAGACAATGATAAGGACCAACCAGTACATGTTGTAGGAAAGAACAGAGCCGTAGGTGGCAGAGTTTTGCCATCCCAACAAGGCGTTGAACACATCCCAACCGTTGTCGGTTTCTGGGTTGCAACAGTTGACGTGCCAAACGGACTTGGAAATGTCGTAAGTACCTGGACCAGCACCGTTTTCGGAAGCGTCACCACCGGTCTGGACGTTGAAGACGTGGGATTCAAAGTACCAGATACCTCTGGAGAACAAACCAGCGGCAATGAGGTACAAGATTCCGGTGGAGAAGACCAAGAAGAGCTGCAACGAAACAGTCGAACCGGAGTAGTACAACAAGGAACCGACGGCGACACCGGCGATCAAACCACAGACAACAGGGATAGGGAAGGCGGAGGCAGTGGAGTTCAAACCAACACCACCGACGAAAACGACGGCTTCCAAACCTTCTCTCAAACAGGTGATGAAGGGCAAGATGAACATACAGTACTTCTTCATCAAGTAGCCAAACTTATAACGGTCCTTCTTTCTGGATGGGGCCTTGGTCAAGGCTCTGGCCAACTTTATTCTCCACTTTTCCTTCATCTTGTTGATACGCAACATGGCAATACCCATGAGGGAAATCAAAACGGTGGCGATGATACAGAAGATACCTTCCCACAAGTCCTCCGAGTTGGTCCAGATATCCTTACCGAGCGAGTAGAAGGTACCGATGAAGGCACCACCAATGATAAGACAGACAATCAACCCTAGAATCGCCCCTAGCCAGACTTGCTTTCGCAAACTTTTGTAGACGGCAGGGTCTTCAGTTGCACCGCCGAGACCTTGTTTCAAGAAGGCCAAAAGGACGGAGACAACGACCACAGCCTCTAATGCTTCTCTAAAGACAATAAAGAAGACTTGAACATTGAAAACGTTTACCATTCTGCGTAAAGTTTAGTTCACTTAGCTTGGTGGAGGGGGGTACAGTCAGTAAAGAAAGGAAAAAGATACTGCCTGGGTTGTGGAGCCGAACCGTTTCGTTTTATACCAATTTGGGCGGCCTCCACGGGCAGCCCGATGGCACGGCAAAACGAGGTCAAACGCCCGTGCCGCAGTACATTACGCACGCCAAAAATGGCTCAAAATGTTATCTGATCGCATCTATTATGTCACGTTCGCTTTCGTAAGCCGCATGCGCTAGGGGTGAAAAATTTTTCGAATACCGCCCGGACACCATCGGTGCTCGATTGATTGGCCAAACCCAAACGGGAACGCAGGGCTCCAACTTGCAAGCGGGACAACATTATTGCCTGGGACCGAAGAGCCACCCGCCCGGTTGCAGATCTCATGCGACCAGCCTGGAGGGCCCGGCAGGGCTGAAGCAGATCGCCAAATGTGTCAATCTGATAACAGCCTGCTTCGCTGCCATTCGCTCGGCTTGGCGCCGCCAGAATGTCTTGGCCGGCTCCGCTCCGATCGAAGTCCTGGCGCTCGCTGGGGGCCAAGGCTAATCGCGGGCCCCCGATGCCCCTCCGCTGGGAATGGCCGTCCTGCACGCCGGCCGGCGGAAACGAGCAAAAAGAAACGGACGTGCATGCCTGCACGTGATAGCCTAGGTGTTGGGGAGTCGTTTGTGTGTGTGTAGGGCTTCCGTTCCGGGCCACATTTGACGGTCCCAGTGGTTGCCCGAACAATATACGAGGCAGGCAGCGAATCACGGGACGCTGAGCGCCAGGACGCGAGGCGTCTGCTTGCCAAGAAGAACGGAACTCTGCATTCAATCTGCGCTGGGTTCGGAGCGTCCGCGGCCAGCCCTCGCCAGTGGCCCCATTCAAGCTGGAAAAGAAACAGGGACGGCTCGCCGGAGGACAAGTCCGCCAATTGCAGAGAGCGCCGCCGTTGCAGATGCCTGGGCCCTAATTTCTGGGGAATCGCTCCGGCAGGAATGCATCGGGCGGCGCACGACCGCTGCCCGTCGCCCCGCGGGACATCTTCGACCCGCCTGCCCTCCACTGTGGGAGCGCCGCCACCATGGATCTCGTGAATCAGGTGTTTTCCTTGAGAGGCCACCCGGGCGGGGTGTCGGCCATCGCGGAGTTTGTCACGGCGCAAGGCGTCTCGACGCTAATCTCCGCCGACTCCGCCGGGTGGCTCGTATGGTGGAACTTTGTCACCAGAAGACCCATTGCAAAATGGCACGGCCACTCCAACGACGTCCTCACCATCAGGCAGATCGACGCGTCCCGCGTCTTGACGCAGTCGCGAGACTCGTCGCTCAAGATCTGGGTGTTGTCTGCCGACGGCCCCGTGCCGGCGTTCGAGCTTCCCATCAACTCGTTAAACTTCTGTAACGTAGACTATCACGATAATTCGCTCTATACGGCAGCATCGGTGGACTCCAACAATCTCGATGTCTACACGTTGCAGGGGGACTCCGGTTTCCGAAGACCCTTGGCCAACTTCAGCCCGTACCAGTTGTACCAGAGACAGAATCGCATCCCCATTGAGGTCGGGGGCGAGACGGGAAGAAACGACTTTGGAATCATCATGAAAATATGCCATGTGAAGGAAAGCGATATGATCTTCTTGGGGTTCGAGTCCGGCCATGTGTTGGGCCTCAGGACGGTGCTAGAGCCAGGGAACGAGGAGACCGTGGCTGTGCAGCGTGACACTCCGCTGTCAAACAAAAGCGTCGACAGGACCGTCATAAATCGAGAGCCAAACGTCAAGCTCGAGTACCTTGATGCCACCCACGTGCCGAATCCCATCATCTCCTTGGTTCAGGTGGGCGACACCGTCGTCTCCGGGTCTACAAATAAAACAATCGTGCTGCACAACTACCAGCACCAAACAAGTCATACCCACAGGGTCAGCCACTCAGGCATCCTGCAGATCGTTCCTTACAAGGATGGCATAATCGTGGGGTACTGGAGTGGCCAAATCGAGGGACTCAAACTCTCCGACCACAGTGCTGAGTCGGTCTTTTCCCTCCAGCGAGATGTCCCTCGTGTCAGTATCACCACCACGAATGTTGCGTCTGCTGGCCAGGACGAGAATGTCAAGTCGACCGTCAAGTTGACAAGTTTGGCTCTCTTGGGCTCCTCCCCGGTACAGTCCCCAACTGCGAAATCGTACAAAGAAAGCTTGAAACAGAAGAGGGTGGGAGTGCTGCTCTTCGCGGGATTCGAAGATGGGACCATAGTCGCCTACCAAACACCGACTACCAGATTGAGTATCACCGGAGAACCTTAGACCCCGAGCAGTGTGCTTGGAGTGGTAATACAAGATGGCTAGTGTGTAATCTACACCTTGAAACAGATAATATATAATGTATAAACTTTATTGTTTACATAAACATACGAAAACTCCACCTAGCCAACTCTTAATTGGCCACACTCATCATATCATCACTGCAGAGAAGAAGTAAACGGATCTAGTAACGAAGCTGAGAAGGAACTGCGGTAGTAGTATTGGTTTTTTTTTTTGTAGTTTTGCTATTTTCTTGATGTTTTTTGTTTTTTTGGTTTTTTCATGGTAGTAAAAGGGAAGGACACTCTTAATTGGAATCGGAATTAATAAGAATGATCTCGTCAAAGTGGGTTAAAAAAAGGATAAAAAGAGAAGTCATTTGAGAGATTGAAAAGCAGTAATGATATCACGGAAAGACGTGACCAGAGGTCGATGGGAGTCATCTCAATTGGTAACCGCAGGTGGATGGCTGCCACTTCTCCACAAGCCCTGGCAATAGGAAACAGCATCTTCAACGCAACTTCAACAATGGAACATTACATCATAATTAATTGATTCATGTACCGAGAAAACCAGATTTCCATGAAAAATCATAGGCCCTCTAAGTATTCAATGCAAGATTTAATGAGTTTGGCTCGAATACTTGCGAGTTTCTCTTGTTGTAGTTGTTCTGATTGGCGTTATTATTGGCGTTGGCGTTGTTGCTGTTGTTGTTGAGGTTGTTGTACATTGACCGTCTATTATTCTTTTTGTTTCCGTTCCCGTTTCCGTTGTTGTTGTTGTTGCTGTTGTTGTTGATGTTGTTGGAGTAGGTATTGTTGTTGTTGATGTTGTTGTTGTGTTGGCCATAGTTTCCCCCAATACTCGAGTTTCTGTTATTTCTAGAGTTGTTGTTTCCACTGCTGTATTGACGACTGTGTTGTCCGACATGCTGGTTGGCGTGCTGGTTGGGGTTGTAGTTTGAGTACTGGTTGAATTGGTAATTGGGGTTAAATTCGTACTGTGGATCATTCGTTGGCTGGTGGGCTGGTGGAGTTCTAGGCTTGTTTTCGTAAAAACCTTTGTTTTGAACTTGATTTTGGCCTTGGATCTGGCCTTGGTATTGTTGTTGGTGAGGTATTTGACCTTGTCCTTGGATGTGGCCCTGCAATGATCCTTGTTGGCCTTGGATTTGTCCGGGGTGCATATTTGGTCTCTTTGGCAAATTTAATTGAGTTGGAGTGGTTGGAGTTGTGATGGAGGAGAAGTCGGGGCCACTCTTTGAATCAAATCTCAACGAGTTTCTCTTGTTCTTTCTTCTCTTCGATTGCATGGTATTGGTTCTCGAAATAGATGAACTCTTTGCATGGTTAGCAGCGTGATTTGGGGTATTACTATTGCTGTTATTGTTTGAGTTGGAAAAGTCGTTGAGTTCTGGTGAGTTGATTAATGTCGCCTCCTCATCAAAGGAACAGTTGGATAAGGTTTCATTGGTCTCACTCAAGAATTCCTCCAAGTCAATATCAACTTTTTCATGTTGAGCCAATTTGGCTTGTAAGTCTGGATGCTTCAAAACCAATGCGTTGATAAGCTCGACAGAGTTTTGAAGGGTGGCTTTGGATTCCTGTCCATGCAAACGAGCGGCCTTGGCCAATTTAGATAACAATTCCAAAATAGTCTTGTTCTTGTTAACGTAAAGAGTGTCCATGGTCTTTCTCTTGTTGGTCAAACTGTCCAATAAAGTGTCAACGTCCTTATCGTTGTTGGTCAACTTGCTTGACAAAGTCTCAAATCTCTGGTTGTTTTCCAACTTGTAGCTCTCAAACAGACTAGTCAAAGTGTTCAACTCCTTTTGATAATGCTTCTTGTATTCAACCTGTGAGGCGATCAAAGCGTCGTAAGCGATTTTCAATCTCTCAAACTCAGCTGTTGACGAAGCGGAAGATACTTGCAAGTTCTCACATCTGATTTTCATGTTCTTGTTGTCTAATTGCAACTTGTCATTGGAAGAGCTTAGTTCGTTGTATTGATCCTCAAGATCACTGATCCTTCTCTCCTTTCTCTTCAACAATGCGTTTATCATATCATTCTCGTGCTTGGCGTTGGCCAATTGGTCCACGAACGATTCGTTCTTCTTGGACACGAGGGTATATTTCTTCTTGTTGTCTTCGCTGGATGATTTGACGGTTTCCAACTCGGTTTTCAAGGTATCTATGGTGGAGTGCAACGTGTCGATCACCTTCGAGGTGTGCTTGTGTTTGACGGGGCTGTTCTCTTCCATGTTGGCGTGGGGCGATTGTTTGTTCTGTTGCTGGTTCGAATCAGGAGTTCGAATCGTAATAAAAAATGGGTGATCTGGCAGAATAAATATTCGATCAGTTGTTCATAAGCAAATGACTTCTAAATTGGTTGGTCGTCTGGGATTGGAGAACGTCAGGATTCAGGAAATGTACAACTTAGTTGAAACCAGCCTCTATTACGAAAATTTTGAAGTAAAGAATCTTGACAATAATTTTAATCAACGCTTGTGGCCACCGTCTAATCTTTTTGTGTGTTTATCATTGTTGATACTGGAGCGACAAACGTAAACACTGCGACATTTCACCACTGGCAACGCGACATTAATTAGTATCCCTATTGAACAAACGCATGATGCATCTGAAATTAAAATCTCAAACAGTAAAAAAAGAGGCACAAAAAGAGGTCGTACCCGGATTCGAACCGGGGTTGGTCGGATCAAAACCGACAGTGATAACCACTACACTATACAACCAATTGGATGTCTGCTAAATGACCGCAGTCTTCTAGACGTGGTATTTAGAGGAGAGATCACAAAAAAGCAGAAGGCCCTCGTCCCATTCGATAAGATCAGGTGGGACCAGCAACTCGCTACGAATAGTGTGCAGAAGGCTCATTAGAATTCAAACAGCAAAAAAGAGGTCGTACCCGGATTCGAACCGGGGTTGGTCGGATCAAAACCGACAGTGATAACCACTACACTATACAACCGAATTGATGTCACAAGACAAGGCACCTCAGAAAAGATTGCGCAAGAGCTCTCTGGTCTAAGAGCAGATTGCATTCAGAGGCAGCATCAGTAGACTGTGCTTTGCTCCTTTCTGTGAGTGACTTTTCCAAGTCACTTGCTCCGAGCTGAGATGCTGGAAGCTCCAACTAGCAAATGCGCTCGGACAAAGCTCGTGCCTTCAGTTAAGCGATAAAATTTACACATTGCGCAACATAGTGACAAAAACTAGATAATATGTTTGACAATTTTCGAAAGAAGCTTCTAGCGAGGGGGTTGATATGTGATTGGTGTATCGGTGGTTTGTGACAGAGCAGTAGCTGGACCCAGATAGCTATGTATTCAAAAATATTGGCTGTAGCAAATGGCTACTCAAAAAAAATTGCAAAAAAGAAAAGAATGATTCCGCCCAGGATCGAACTGGGGACGTTCTGCGTGTTAAGCAGATGCCATAACCAACTAGACCACGCAACCATATCTTATAAGTCAAATGCTACAAGTCAGTAGCGAAGAGAAAGTTGCGCTCTCTGGCGGCTGAATCGCAAGTGACTTTAAGATTAACTCGATCATACCTTCAACACTCAGATGGTATGAACAGTTATTTCACTCAGTTTCTACCTCAATTGGGAGGCCACGGCGCTGACGTGAAGCCATTCGTTCCCTCCGAAGACTTCTCGGAGCCCAGATTACATTACATCGTTGTTTTCAAACCGGATATAGTGGACGAGGCGGTCGACACCACCGACGAGTACCTCAAGCAGGTTCTTTGTTTCATCAGCGAGAAGGAGCAGTCCGAGGACCCCCGAAAAGACCAAATCGAGCAGCTCAAGCTAATAGGACTCATAAGAGGAGTCGATTCGTTTGCCAGAAGCTTCACCGACAGCAAGGACACCAATGTCATAAGACTCACCAAGTCGTCGATCATCATCCAGGACTTGGGGAGCGGCTTCTATATTGCTTGCTCGCTAAGCCAGGCGGGTCCCAAAACTGTGTTGGTTAATCGGCAGATGACCATGCTCATACAACAGGCCCACCAGTACTATGTGATGTTCAATCAAGAACTTGATAAAATGCTACAGCTGTACGGCTTGGATGTTTTGAAAGCCTCACTACCTGAGTACTGGAGAGGCTTCTTCAACCACTATAACTCTCAGCACTTCAATGTTCCCAATGAGGTCAAATGGCCCACGGTTTTGAACTACAAAGGGTTTCTTGGGCTACTTCCTTCTCGAACCCCAACCTACAAAAAATCGTCCGTTTCACTCAACCCAACAACCAGAGCCGAGATAGACCAGATCCTCACTGGATCAAGCGAAGCAAACCCGCAGGTTCTTCCAAAGGGTGTGATCATATCCCATTTCAAGAAGTCTGTACCCAAAAAACACGGTCTGGTCTATATGAGGAGCTTTTACGATTCAGATATACAGGATGACACGATAGGAAAAGACTCCTTGATATCTATTTATAACTGGTTGGAGTATCAAGATTACCAGAACAAGCTCAATGACCTCAATCTCACTAGTAGAGACGAGACCGAACTATTCAAAAGCAACGTTGCCATTCCCACCGTCGAACCGAGTCTTCCGGACCCGGCAACTGAAAATGTGGACATCATGTCCCTCAGAGCGGCTGCAGTCTTCGATGCCCTACACCCAATGAACTTGACCAACAGCCTAGTGATACTGCCGATTAGTTACACCGTCAATAGCGTGAAAAACATAGGTCATGCCACCTCCAACATGATCTCAGATGGAGAAAACAGCTGGTTGGCCATTCCTCCAATTTTCAAAGGCCTTCGGTCCGGGCTGGATCTGGCCGAGGAAAGCCCTGTCAATGTGGATGGACCAGATGGAGCAGTTCAGGAAGACGAGCATCGAGATGCAGATCTTGCACAAGAAACAAACCAATTGCCAACCAACGAGCAAGCCTCCGTTCAATCCTCTGAGATGGAGCCCGATAATACTGACGCAGGACATTATCTCATTGGAACCCGACCAGATGAGACTACCAACGCCACCACAATCTACAGAAAATTAGTGTACTTGCCCACGAAAGTTGCCCCTGATACTGTGGAAACGAGGGAGTACCTGTTGGTAATTTACGGCAAGAACGAAGTGTACATCACATTGATATACGAGTCCTCCTACTCCGAGTTGGATAAGGTTGAGTTTTATGACCATCTAGCGCATGACTTATTGGAACCAGCTATTGATGAAGTACAGAATCTAATCCTGGGTGGAAGTCTTATCGCAAACAGCCTAGGATCGTTGAATGGTATTTTACACCCTCAAGACGTGGACTCCGACTTCTTTTTTGTAGTCTACGACGGAAAAGAAAACTGGATCCAGTCTTCATTACCCTACTTGAGCATGATTGAAGGAGGTGACAAATTGGCCAAGTATCAAAATGTGATGTTCTATTTACACGAGCAGCTCATAGGAGTTTTCCTCACGAACAAGAATCAAGATTTTTTCACAGACAGTCTGATGGGCGAATACTTCCACAAGTTTACCAACAACAAATCCAACGACTGGATGTTCTACTACATCAAGCATCACGAAAAATACATAATTATTATTAGGAACCTCAACAAGAAGAGAAAAGGGTCATCGTCAGTTGTCAACAAGGAGGCGAGTGCGCCTGGGCCTGATTCGGAGTCCACAGGACAGCACCCGCCCACTGGAGAGGCAGCTGATTCTGCTCAATTAGGATTTCTCGATAATTTGGGAGTGGATGTGAAACATTGGTTTGAAAGCTTCACCCTGAATGGGGAAACATAATCGCATAAAAACAAAATGACGGTGGGAATGGCTCCCGGATTATTTGGGTTCGGCAACGATAGGACTCGAAACCTCGACAATGGGTGCGGGGTCTGAAACAATCGTCTCTACCGGCTGTTGCTCATGCTGAGGAACACCGGCTTCGATAGGAGCGGTTGCCGCGCCTTCTTCTTTCAAGGCTTCGGTGGTTTTCAACGAGTCGACCCAATTGATGAAACGAACCACGTCCTTCGAGATTGCCCCTGGGATGTTCAAGTTGGTGAGCCAGGTTGGCACGCTTCCCTGGGCATTGGAGCAGGTAGCCATCAACCACTTCAATTTATGGGTTTCCGGATTATACGTGACCTTTTCAACCGAGGTGTATGTGCCGTGGACGTAGCTGGCGTCCAAACCAGGGTGCTTGAAGTTCTTTGGGTTGACGGCCAACGAAATGACATAAGCCTCGTATTCGGAGGGCTTGTAGATGTGGACCAATTCATAAAAGACTCTCTTCTTCAAGGGGAACTGGAACTTGTAGTAGATCTGAGCCAAGTAGCTGACGGTGGTGCCGTTCTCGGACGCAGCCAATTCGAAGGGAGTGATTTCGGTGTTGTGGATTTCGGGGATGTACTTTTTCTCGTACTCGGTGTGGCTCCGCTTGTAGTCGGTCAAGGAGCCAATGACGTACCTGTTCAACTCCTCGTGGTAGCGCACCTTGAGCGGGTCGCCAAACTCCTCGAAGTCGTACGCTCTGGCAAACCAATGGCCGTCGTTCAATTTGCTGTTCAGGTACGTTGGCACGGTGATGGGGAGATTACTGCTGGTGGTGAACTTGATCTTCTTGGCCGCCTTCCAGTTGGACTCGACCAACTCGAGAATGTACTTGGCCTCATTGATCAAGGTGGGGGAGTCGAGGGTGGTGAGGTCGTCCAACGGCGTCGTGTTGTTGGTGATGTTAGCGACGCTCATATCTATAAAAGGGCTTGAGTACAACAGGGGAGTAGAGGATATACAGGAAAGAAGCGTGCCAGTAATTTATACCCGTTTTTGCGAGGCTGGCGATAGTAGCAATCAAATCGGGTCAGCCATGCCAGCTTACAATGTCAACAACCGGATCTGGTCGCTAGGTCGGAATAGCCGCACCGACCCGCCCCACCCCTCCCCGGGGCCGGTCACGTGACGCCGCTAGCCCAATTTTTCGCGAGACACTAAAGTCATGCTAAAATCAAATTTCGATGGCGCTCTGTCACAAATCAAACTTGTGACATACCCCCCGCTCCGCCAGACCCCCCAACATGGTCCCTGCAAGCACATCGCCCGAGTTCACCGGCCCCAACTTGAACGTGACGTTGACATGCCCGGAATGCAAGATCTACCCTCCCGACTTGATCGAGCGGTTCAGTGAGGGAGACATTGTGTGTGGCAGTTGTGGGCTTGTTCTCAGCGACCGTGTGGTGGATACTCGTTCTGAATGGAGAACATTCAGCAACGACGATCAAAACGGGGACGACCCCAGCCGTGTGGGAGACGCCGGGAACCCGTTGTTGGACTCCGAGGACTTGTCGACCATGATCTCGTACGTGCCCGAGAACACGCGAGTGGGCCGGGAGTTGAACCGAGCGCAGTCCAAGTCGTTGGTGGACAAGAAGGACAATGCTTTGGCCGCTGCGTACGCCAAGATTTCGCAGATGTGCGACGGCTACCAGCTTCCGAAGATAGTCCAGGATGGGGCGAAGGAGGTGTACAAGATGGTGTACGACGAACGGCCGTTGAGAGGGAAATCGCAGGAGTCGATCATGGCGGCGGCGATTTTCATCGGGTGCCGGAAGGCCAAGGTCGCGAGATCGTTCAAGGAGATCTGGGCGTTGACGAACGTGCCCCGCAAGGAGATCGGGAAGGTGTTCAAGATCATGGACAAGGTGATGCAGCACAAGATGGCCTCCAACCCCAACACCATGTTCTTCAACCAGGACAACATGCAGACGACGCAAACCTCGGCCGAGGACTTGATCAGAAGATTCTGCTCGCACTTGGGGTTGTCGACCCAGGTGACCAACGGCGCAGAGTACATTGCGCGTAGGTGCAAGGAAGTAGGCGTGCTTGCTGGTAGATCCCCCACTACCATTGCTGCCACGGTGATCTACATGGCGGCCTTGATATTCGGGGCCGAGTTGCCTCCTTCCAAGATCTCAGACAAGACCGGGGTCAGTGACGGGACCATCAAGACTTCGTACAAGGTGATGTACGAAGAGAAGGAAAAGTTGATGGACCCTTACTGGATCGAGAGTGGCAGAGTCAAGTTGGAGAACATCCCAAAGACCTGATTGGGCGCAACGGTTGTTTGTTAGTTTAACGTTATAACCATGGAACAAGTAATAAAACAGGATAACTATCTCGGGGCCATTCTCTTGGGCCCACCGGTAGATGCGATACCTTTACTTCTCTCCAGGGTGTAGTCGCTCGGAGGGTCCGCCCGGCAGACCGGGCGTGTTCCGAGGGCAGCACCGAGGGCGGGGTCACGTGACTGCTTTCTCGTACGATTTGCCAGTAAGCAAGAGAGACGGAACGTACAATTCTTCACCTCGGAGACGAACATGTACAGACCAATAGTACGGTATCTTGCGACCGCCACCGCGGCGCCGCTCCACAAGCTCCAGGACGTCGTGATAGTGGGGGGCGGGCCTGCCGGGTTGTCCCTTTTGGCTGCCCTCAAGAGCTCGCATAGAACAAGGCATCTTTCATGCACCCTCGTTGAAGGCTCCAGCTTGGAGCCCATCAGAGACTTTGGACTCGACCCCCCGGAAAACTACACCAACCGGGTGGTCTCGTTGACGCCGCAGTCGATTGAGTTCATGCAAGAACGCATTGGAAACTGGCAGCACATCAACCAGGACCGGATCAAGTTCTACGACTCGGTGGTGGCGTACGACTCCCAGGACAAGGACGCCCGGATTCAGTTTGACGGCAGTTCCATTGGCGCGGGGGTGTTGGCTGCCATGTGCGAGAACCTCAACATCCAGAGCTCGTTGTTGAGCAGAATAGAAGAGATCGACGCTCCGGGCACCACCATCTTGGACGAGACAAAGGTGCTCAGCATCGAGAGCCCCGTGCCGTTGGACTTGTCGGACCACAACCTCTTGACCATGGACCCCACGCGCGACCACTCCGGGTTGGACTGGCCGATAGTGACGCTTTCCAACGGCGAGACCATCCAGGCACGTTTGTTGGTCGGGGCCGACGGGTACAACTCGCCTGTCCGCAAGTTTTCCGGGATCGAGTCCCGCGGGTGGATGTACAACCGGTTCGGGGTTGTGGCCACCATCAAGTTGCAGTACGAGGACTACCGCTCGATCGGGTGGCAGCGCTTCTTGACCACAGGGCCGTTGGCGATTCTACCCTTGACCGAGGACAACGCCACGGTGGTGTGGTCCACCACCCCCGAGCTCTCCGAGTTGCTCGTGAAAATCCACCCCGACATCTACCCCAGCTTGCTCAACGCCGCCATGACCTTGGAAGAGGTGGACTCGAACTACCTCTACAAGATGTTGCACAAGGACCCCAACGACATGGCTGTGTTGGACGAGATCGAGTGGAGAATGTCCAAAATCAAGCTCTCGGTGTTGGAGAACCACTTCCCGCTCCCAGCCACCGAGGTCATCGAGGGCTCCAGAGCGCGGTTCCCGTTGAAGTTGTCCCACGCCGACACCTACGCCGCTCCCCGAGTCGCCTTGGTGGGCGATGCGGCTCACACCGTGCATCCTCTCGCGGGGCAGGGCTTGAACATGGGCCAGTCGGACGTGGCTGCGTTGGTGGAGGCCTTGGAGAAGGGCGCCGAAAGAGGGATGGACATCGGCTCGCCCTTGGTGCTCGACCACTACGTCTCGACCAGCTGGCCGTCCAACCACGTCCTCATTGGCGTGTGCGACAAGTTGCACAAGATCTTCTCGACCGACTTTTACCCGTTGGTGTTCTTCCGCGGCTTGGGCATGAAGTCGCTCAACTCCCTTGGCGTCGTCAAGGACTTAATGGTCAAGGCTGTCAGTGGTAGATAGTTTTGCTTTTGCTGTAAATAGGAGGATACGAATGCACGATACCGGTGGTCGGAACTGGGCTGCGGGCGACTGTCGAAGTCACGTGCGCGGCGAGATCCGGGCAGTCGCATGTATGGAACATGCGACAGAAGCGCCACTTGTTCAGCCCCATCAATGTTTGCCCGAAGTACCTGGCCGACCGCTCGACTCGTCCTCGGGGTCCGGCGGCTTCATAAAACCATCGGCGACAAGGATGTCAGCATAATCGTCGACAAGTTCAGCCAATTGCGCAAGACCTACAACACGCCCCGCTACCCGGTTGTGTTGTGCCACGGGTTCTCGGGGTTCGACTCGTTGCACTTGTTTCCGCCCTTCCGTAGCTTGGACACCCAGCAGGTCGAAAAGGCGATCTCCAAGGGGCTCTTTCTGTTGGACTACTGGTACGGCATCAAGGAGACGCTCGAGAACTTGGGCACCACGGTGCTCATTGGAAGAGTGCCGGCCTTCGGCACCATCCACGAAAGAGCAACCCTGTTGGACAAGTTCATCAGCGCACAGTGCAAACAGCTACGCAAGCAGGAGTCCAAGCTGTCCATCTACAACCTGGACAAGAGCGAGCGCACCGAGTCGTTCAAGGAAAGAAACAAGCCCATCAAGGTGAACCTCATCAGCCATTCCATGGGCGGGCTCGACAGCCGCTACTTGATTTCCAAGCTACAGAACAAGCATTACAAGGTGGTGTCGCTCGTGACCATCTCCACGCCCCA
Source organism: Suhomyces caryicola (assembly GCA_030568635.1). Taxonomy (NCBI): domain Eukaryota; kingdom Fungi; phylum Ascomycota; class Pichiomycetes; order Serinales; family Debaryomycetaceae; genus Suhomyces; species Suhomyces caryicola. The sequence continues at coordinate 200,010 of JAJMGG010000020.1, read as the reverse complement.
CCACGGCTCGGAGTGCGCCGACTACATCGTACGCCACGTCGAAAAGCACCCCAGCTTGAAGCTAGTGTGCCCCAAGTCGGTGTACGAGTTGACCACCAAAAGCATGGCTCGGTTCAACCAAGAGGTGCAGGACAAAGAAGACGTGCAGTACTTCTCGTACGGCGCCCGCTTCACCCCTAAGTGGTTCAACTTGTTCAACTTGACGTGGAGAATCATGCGCCACGAGATGAAGGCTGACAACACAGACAACGACGGGGTGGTGAGTGTCGAGAGCTCCAAGTGGGGAAAGTACCTCGGCACTCTCGACCAGGTGGACCATTTGGACTTGATAAACTGGACCAACGGCGCCAGAAAGCTTATCGACAAGAGCGTGTTCAACGAGGACCCAAAGTTCAATGCCTTGGCTTTGTATCTAGATGTCGCCGATCATTTGAACAAGAACAATTGTTGAGCAACGCCAACAGCATCTAAGGGACATTTTCATTTCCATCCACAGACTCCTCAAGTCCACGTCGCTTGGATCCACCGAGTCAAATTGCAGGTTCAAAGTGTAGGTCAGAAGCTGCTGGATCAACTCTTACGCCCCAAATCTGTACAGTGCATTTATAACTATTTAGACAACACTCGAAAGTGACTGAATTCGCTTCTTGCCCCAAGGGCGGGATTTTGTACCTAATCTAAAGCAAACCTGTATCCGCAAAATTCTGGGAGCATTCCTGGCAGTATGCGAGTAATGAGGCGACCCCATCATCCAAGCCTTCGACACCTCCAGAGGAATTCTCGAGATTCATGATGATGTTTTCTTTGATATACTCACACTGATACAATTCACTCAACAACCAGTTCTTCCATTCTGCTTTGACAATCTCTTCCTCCATTCCATTCAATATCTTGAGCCTAGTCATAAGTTCATGCCTGTGGACTCCGATCTCAAGGTAAGACTTTTTCAATTGCCGGGCAACATGCTTTGTTTCCAGGTTACAATATGCCTCATCCCAATTCATAGCACTATTGAAATTCGAGACAAACGAGTGGTTCTTGAAAATGCTGAAGGCTCTTTCGCTCGAGAAGGTGCCGTTGTCGTTGTTCAATTGGGGTCGATAATCCATAAACTCCTGAGCGTCTTTCAAATGAATTAGTCTTTCGAGGCGAAGAGGTTCTTCTGTTACCACATTGAATGCAATTTGGTTGGCCCTACGGACGGTCCAGTAAGATTTGGCAGTTTTGCCCATAAGCACAAGATTGAGAAGAACTGAAGCGAGTATTATCACCAACAATGTTTGTTGCATGCTAATACTCTTTGCAAATGTGATGATTCCATTGGCCATGACCTGCAAAGATTGCAAAATCAACGCCACTATTCCGAACAAAAGCCGTTGGAGCTTCAACTTTGCAAGCTGGAAGAAACTGAGCTTCATCAAAGCAGTCTCTTCTGTCGAATCAGGCTCCTGCGAACGACTAAGCTTCCCATATAATTGAATGGACTTGACGATCGGACCATGGTTACCCACCTCTTTAACCACCTTTTGAAGGAGACCATCCAATGTCCTCATATTGGTTCGAGCTGTCGATTGGATGGCTTTCTCGATCATAGGATTGAACGGCAGCCGTCCCTCGAAGATTACCTTATGATACGTAATGAGCTTTGACTTCTTATCAGAGACTTTGAATATAACAAAGCGATATTGAATCTTAAATTTGGATCCGACCACAAATTTGAACATTGACCGGGTATGGGTGAACGAGTAATATCTATTGTCGTGTAGACTTTCGACCTCTTGCTTGACATGAACATTCCATTTTTTCCTATTGTAAAGGGAAATCGAGTTATAGTTTCTCGTCATCTTGTTGTCTGTTGTGGTGCTCCATGGTTTTGAAATGAAGCTTTCTGAAGCACCGAACCCCGATTGATCTTTCAAAAGAAACGAGTTATCTCCCAACATGGCGTGGAACAAAGCCTTGGGAGGTATCGAGTAGATGTTGCCGCCAAGGAGCAAACTTTCACTCGAGAAGTCTGTTCTGAACGATTCCGTCTGCGACGAGCTTACATCCACAAATGAAAGGGACTTTTCCAAGTTGTAGTTGTTGGCTACGACTTGTGGGTCCATTTTGCCGCACGAAGACTTGAGCACCGCCAACTTCTTATCCTCCTCGTTCTCCAATAAAACCTGTTGCTCTATGTTTTGAAGTTCGGCAAGCAAGTCTTCGATGGGGGTTTCCTCATCCTTGGTAACAGTAGTGATCAACTGGTCCATTTTCCGTTTAACAAGTTTCCCGTCGTCCAAGAACAACTTCATTTTGATGGCTCCTTCCAACAAGTGCAACTTCAACAAATCGCAGGACTTCTGCCTGACGAAATCCACCGATAAAAGGTGCAGAATGCTTCTTTTCAACAATGCTGTAAATCCCAACGACTTGGTGAAGAAGTAACATTGACGGTCCGTGATGAAGGCTCTACCATTGAGCTCTTGTCTCGAGTTGGGAGCCCATATGAATCGGAACGAGAACAAGCAGTACTCGTTGGGTTCCACGACTGTCTCAAACATTGACCTCAATTGAATATCGAATGGAATCAAACTTTTTGGATAGTAGTCTGGATACTGAATTCCTAATTTGGATGGGTTTCTCTGCATTTGCTCCGTCAACTCAATATCGCGTAACGGTATTGCTTCGACTTCGTCACTTTCTTGATGCAAGTAGTAGATCCCCCAATTCACCGACCCCCAGATGTTAGCCGTCAATGCTGTAGGCACCGAGGATGCAGTCACGAGCCCATAAGATAAAATGGCGGACTTGGTGATGTCGGTGATGAAGGGAGGTCCTATCAGAAGCATTTGCTTGATGAAACGTTTCAGGTAAATCAAGGAGTTCTTCTCCACATACCTCGCCAACGAGCTAGAGGTGATTGCTTGTCCCGAGCTCAGCACGATTCTGGTGCTAGTCAACTCTCTGTCCACTACCGTATTGGCTGTAGAAGCAAACTCACTGACCACAGGTGGATAGCGTCCTGAGGCGACCTTGAACAAGTCGTCGCTCGGGTTCCTCCAGATTCTCTCGCGTTCGTTCTGGAAAACCTTGAGCCAGGACTTCAACTCTATCAAAGTCTCGGCGTGGAACACGACCGAGAAATCGCTTGTCTTGAGCTCAAAGCAGTACCTCCTATCTTCATTGGCAGTGTACGAAAAATCACACAACAAGATACCAATCTTGTCAGTTTCCTGGACAAACGCCTTATTTGGACTCAACACAAGAAGCCCGAAAACACCATTCTTGATAAAGGCCCAGCGACGAACCCAGATCGGTTTGGAGGACTTTTCTCCCCACGTTTTCATGAATATGTAGCCGTGCTTTTCGAAGCTATCTTCATCGATTTCCTGGAGTGTCTTGGCGTTGATGGTTGATATCTTGTAGTCGTCCAAGTCACTGGACGGGGTGTACTGGTGCGCCGAGCTCTCCTGCACTTGTTCCTTTGCCGTAATCATATCTGAAGCCAACTTGTCGATCGACAAGGAGTAGGAGTCGTTCCAGGCTTTGATTTTCAAAATTTTGGAGTACAGGTCCGAGTACTGGGACGACGGGGACTCGGTGAGGCTCAAGTGCTTCTTCTTCCAGAGGTCGCTGCTGATGGTGACGAGCAAGCGGTCGAACAAGTTGCCCAACGTGGACAACTCGATGACCAACTCCAACGACGCGTGCACGTACTCCTTCCGGACCAAGAACAACTGGTTGGCGTCCTCCTTGGTGCTGAGCGGGTCTCTTGTTTTCGGGGTCGAGACGTAGAGCTGGAGGTACTTGTCGTGCTTGGCCTGGCACAGCTCGAACTTTCTTCGCTTCTCGCGGTACAGCTCGACGTTCTTGGACACGATCTGGTCGAGGTTCTCGAGCAAGTACGAGTTGACGGTCAACGCGGCCAAGTTCATGCCCCAGTGTGTTTTCAAGCCCAACATGGTGGTCTTGAGCGCCTCGACGGTGTACTCCTGGTCGATGAGGCCCTCCTGGAGAAAGCCCGGCACGAGGTGCTCCAAGAACGAGTTCGAGTACGACTGGAGCTCCTTGATGCGCTTGGGGATCTTGCGCAACGACGAGGTCAACGCCAAGAGCCAGCGGTCGATGTTGTCCACCTGGGAGTCCATGTGGTTGACGCTGGCGCGGAAGCTCGGCGAGTCGAGCGCCGCCTCCTTGAAGTTGACCGAGATCAACTTGAACTGCTTGACGGGCGGGGCGCCGGCGGCGGGGCCCCGCGGCGCGCCCGTGGCCGTGCTGGCGGCGGCGGCGGTCCGGGTCTGCTGGACGGTCGGGTTTTCCAACGGGTCGCGGATCTCGTTCCACGAGGCGGCGGGGTGGGGCGGGTCGCCGTGGTGCGGCGGGACGGCGGCCTCGCTGGGCGGGGCGCCGGGAGCACTAGCTGCCCGGGACGGCGCGGTTTGCATATTCGGGGCGGGGTGAGGGGTGGGCACAGCCAATGCGTTGCTGGCGGTGTATAGTACTAGAGCCCGTGGTAGCTGGAGGGTGGTGGAGGCGCGCGGTAGACAAAACGCGATAGCGGTGGGCCAGACCGGGGGGAGCGGCAGGCCGGCTCAGCCCGGTTTTGTGGTCTCGCTACGCAGGTCTCCCTACGCAGGTCTCCCTACGCAGGTCTCGCTACGCAGGTCTCGCTGCGCAGGTCTCGCTGCGCAGGTCTCGCTGCGCAGGTCTCCCTACGCAGCCGTCAGCGGGCCCCGGCACCAGCCGCCAGCGGGCTGCTCCGCCAGCCGTGCCCGCTACGCACTCTCCGCTCCTACGGTCTATGCTGTCTATTGTGTATTTCCTACTGCTTCTTGGGCTTGTACATGCTCAATTCTTGCACCGGGAACTTGCCGCGCGAGCCCACCTTGCTCTTGGGGGGCTGCACCTTCTTCATGTCCTTGGACGGGTCGTACTCCAAAATCGGCCCGAACTTGATCTCGTTGGGTCGCACGTTCTCCTTGTTGGTGGGGTCCTTGAACCCGCGCGCGAGCTTGGCGCCCTTGCCGGCGCGTGCCTGGAGCGGGTCTCCGAACGGCAGCGGCGAAAACGCCGGCACCTCGGGCGTGGGATACGCGCCGCCCACCGCGGGCGCAAACGCCATGTTCCCCGCCATCTCGGGCATGCCCTGCGCAAACTGCGGCGACCCGTCAAACGTCTGCATCGAGAGCTTCTGTTGCTCCTGTCTCTGCATCTCAAACTGTCTATGGACCAGCATAAATTGTTCTTGTAGCTTGGGATGCATGTTGTTGAACGGGATGAACCCGTTCCCGAGGTTGACCATTAGTTGTTGCTGTGCAGGGGGGATGAAGGCAGCCGCCTGGGGCCCCTGCTGTGGCTGTGCTTGAAGCTGTTGTTGTGGAAGCTGCTGCTGTGCTTGTAGTTGTATTTGTTGATATTGCTGTGGCTGCTGTGAAAGTCCTCCGTGCCCGTACCCCGGAAACGACATCGTGCGGTTGACGGCTCTGGGCTTGTTTTCGGGAATACTAACGTAGTTGTTGGGTATAGGAGACGACGAAAGATCGCTCTTGAACTGGGGCACATTGACACTGGACTTAGACTGAGACAAGCCCGGGCCATGCTCCGCTTGCTGGAAATGCCCGCCGTTCTTCAGCTTCAAACTCTCATGATGATCAACCATGTTCTGGTTGAACTTTTGCACGATTTCCGCATCGTAGATAGGCGCCGTGGCCGGAGCCTGGCTCATCTCCATGGAGTTGGCTCTGAACGTATCAATCATCAAGTTACTCCCGGAGTTTCTTCTGATTGGAGATGCGTGATTGCTTCGAAGCCTGGGCGACAACTTGTACGGCGAAGTGTCAGCCACCACCGTTTCGTTGTCGTCCTCACTGACATCCTGAGCTCCTGTATCTGTTTCTTGCGAAAGATTGACTATCTCCACGTTTGTTGTGCCTGTATTGCTGCTACCACCAAACTCAAATTCGTGGACGAATAACCCATGCATTTTTGACTTGTCTTCATTCCAGTTGTTTACGTCTTCGTCGTAGTTGTTGAAAACAACTTGTTCAATGACCAAATTCTTCTTTTGGCTCAGCCCATTCATCAAGTAATTCAAGTACCCCCCAAAGAACATCTTCAAGAAAGGAACGAGTATCTCAAAAGATTTGTACTCATGGGAATAGTACCCGTTCATCATGTCAACCGATTCGGCTAACAACTTGCCGTCTTCGTAGATCTTGGTCAAGCACTTCCAATGGATCATTGCTGGACGATCATGAAATTGGTCCGGGTCGTTTAATAGCGTCTTGGCTTCTAACTTTATGAAGGATTCAAACGAGCCGTTGGACAAGTCCATCGCCTTATGGCTTCTGAACAGCGAAAGCGGAGTTGAGGTGTTTGCCGAGTTTCCCGAGTTGAACTGAGCAATGTGGTTTGTATCGTTCAAGTAGTCCAAGTTGATGCAATGCGAGACCAACCAAACCGGAACTCTGTTTCTCTCTGCTGCTTTCACGAACTCCGAAGTCCGACTTTGTATGAAGTTGTCCACCGTGGACGTGGATTCTCGCACGGAACCAAGTTGTGTGAAGCTGTGACCGTCTCCCTTTTGGTCGATGAAGGCAATGTTCATGGCCCGCGGGGAGAGCTTATACGCAACACTGATGCTGCTATGCTTGGGCGACGACAAAAGCATATCCAACTCGTGGTCGATGATTTCGTTCGTCTTAATTGAATCGAGATGGTGGTGCGATTCAGATTGCGATGAAGTGAAACTGGTTGATCCGGAGATCAAATGCTCGAACGGAGTCTTGATCAACTCCTCTAGGTCTGCCGGGAATGCTGAGACCTGGTCGTTCTTCTTCTGGGACTTGGTTGCTTTGTCGAGCTTCTTGGACTTGGCCAAGCGGAAGAGCCTCGAGCTGATCTGCTTGGACGTTCTCAAGATGCCGGTTTTGTTGAAAAGCATCCGCGACAAGACCTTGTTCTGGGACGTGTTTTTGAGCACCGACGACGAGCTGTAGCTGGCGTGGTTGTGTCTGAAGTCCCTGTACTTGAGGAAGCACTTGATCAACACGTTGTCGAGCTCGGGGTACCACACCTTCTCCTGGTTGTCCGGGCCCAACATCAGGCTGTCCGCCGAGACCGGGACCGACGAGCGGCGCGCCGGGTTCATGGCGCTGGGCCCCGCCGCGCCCGTGGTGCCGGAGCCCTTTCTGTTGGCGATGGGCGAGTCTATCGTGGAGTCGATCTGGGATGCGATCAGGTTGTTGGGCGAGTCCAAGAGCGCCGACGCCAGGCTCAACTTGCGGCGCTTGATGGACTTGGAGATGGCGGACTCGTCGTCGTGGTCGGGGTCGGCTCCCGGCTGCGACGCCGGCGCGGCGGGCTTGCCCTTCTTGACCAGCGACGTCAACAAGAGCTTGTTCGGCGTCAAGAAGGTGTGGTCCTTCTCCTCGTAGATCGACAGGAGCGTGTTGGAGTCGTTCAACGAGGACCAGAGGTCCGAGTCGCGCGACACCGAGTCGTGGTCGGTGGAATCGGGCGCGTCGATGTGCTTGCTGGTGTTGTGATTCGCGCGCGACGAGTTGGGAGGGGTCGACAACAACATGGCGGGCAGGTCGTGCTTGCGCTTGTTGGAGGCGGCGGCCGCGGTGTTGTTGTTGGTGGTGGTGGTGGCGGCGGCGGCGGCGGCGGTGTTGTTGTGGGCCATGGCGTGGGCCAGGAAGAGCTTGTGGGGCGATCCTGCCGGGAGCGGCGAGTTGAAGCTGAAGGAGGGCAGGAAGCTCAAGCCAAAGGAGAAGGACGGCGTCTTGTGGTGCGAGGAGGACCTAGGCGTCCGTGGCTGCGGGCTGGTACCCGGTACTTGTAAAGACGACATCCCATACGTTTTGCAGAGTGGATTTGCACTTCCAGGAAGAAGGGTGGGTAATATATGGCTGGAGGGCCCGCACGCCAAAAAGGAACAATCAGACACGCAAATTTGAAACGAGAAGCGCGTCGCAGCACCTGCGGTGTATTTACAATGCAGCGAGGTCGAGGTCGGAATTGGTGCGGGTGTCAACATACGACCCCAGCAGCCCCAGCGTTTCGACCCGTGGGCTCCACAGGCTTGCTGCCCATTGTGCGGGCCGGTGTTTGTGTTGGGGGCGGGTCACGCTTTTCGCTGCGCTGGTGCTTGGCTACGGTTCTGCTTGGCTGCTCGTACATTGTGCGGCTGGGGGCGGGGGGTCCCGGAGCGCCGCCGTGGGGCGTGCTGCCCGGTTCTACGCTACGGTGCCAGCGGTGGTGTTCATGCAGCGAACCGGCGCCTGACGCATCGCCGACAGCGCAACCGACTTTCGGGCCCGCTGACTTTCGGTCGCGACAGCGAAGCTCGCCGTGCAGGATCGGCCGCCGCGGAGCGACGGGCAACGCCCCGGCGGTGGCGCGGCGTGGCAGTAGCAATGGCAGGCAGCGGGCAGGCAGAGCGCCGGTGAAGAGGCGGCCCGCCCGCCTCGCGGCCGCTCCCGGGAGCGGAGATTGGCCCCGTGCCGACAAAGGGTCTTGGGGCTGTTGCGTTAGGCGTGTTTCTCGGGTCGGAACTGGCGCGGCGGCCGGCGCAGGCCCCGGAACGTGCAGCTGCGCCGGCGGTCGGAACTGCGCGGCCGCACCTGGCTGCGGGCCCGCTCCGCGACCCCCGACGCGCTTCGCTGCACCGACCAACGCCCAGCGCACAAACCGGCTCAGCTGGCGACCCTGATCCCCGCAATCAAGTGGTACATCTCCTCGACGATCGCGGCCATCAACCCCGGCTGGGCCCGCTCCGCCGCCCGCATCTCGTGCATGATTCTCTCCACCGTCCTCTTCGTATCGGCCGACTTGCCGCGCGCACACACCTGCTGCAAGCAGTACATGAGCACCTGGTCGTCGCCCATCGCGGCCGCCGGCAGCGCCTGCGGCGCCGTCAACGTGTTGAAGTCCCAGGCGATCGGCGCCCCGCGGCTGGCCGCGCCGTCGAGCCGGAACCGCGGCGTCTTTCGCTCGACCACGGCGGCGTTGCGGTGCTTGATGAGCTTGGCGAGCTTGGTCTGGCTCCAGTAGCTCCAGTTGGTGTTGCTGACAAACTGGTGGTGGATCAACGTGCTGGCGCGCGGCCGCTTGGCAGGGTCCTTGACCAAGCAGTACCGGACAAAGTCCTTGATGTTGTCGCTCAAGCCCTCGCCCTCCAACACCGGCGACTTCTTCTTGGGAATCTCAAACAAGATCTTCATCGGGTCGTACTCCAGCCACGGCGTGCTTCCGGTGACAAGCTCGATCGCCGTGATCCCGGTGGACCAGATGTCGGCCTTCTCGTCGTACCCGCCGCGCTTGTCGTGGCCCCGCGTGATCACCTCGGGCGCCATCCAGTACGGCGTGCCCACAAACGTGTTGCGGCGGGCGTGCGTCAAGGTGATCTCGCCGCTGACGCCAAAGTCGGCGATCTTGACCTCGCCCGCCTCGGTCAAGAGAATGTTGGCCAGCTTGATGTCGCGGTGCACCTTGCCCTCCAGGTGCAAGTACGCGAGGCCCTTCAACACGTCGCGGATGATGTAGCACACCACGTCCTCGGAAAGCTTCTTGTAGTACTTGACCAAGTCGCCCGCAGAGTTGCCCCCGCAGTACTCCATCACAATGAACAAGTTCACGTCCTCCATGAACGACTCGTAGTACTTGGTGATGTACGGGCTGTGGAGCCTCGACAAGAACTGGATCTCCTGCACCAACAGACTGATGTTGTCATTCGTCTTGTCCAAGTTGAGAACCTTGATAGCAACCACCTTGGAGTCGTAGAGGTCCCTCGCCTGGTACACGTCTCCAAAGCTCCCTTTCCCCACGCACTGAAGAAAGTCGTATCGTTCCATAGCAGATGCTTATTATCAAAGTTGCAGCCACAGATGTAACTGATTTTGTACCAGGCACAAACAGACGCACAAAAGCACCACCGGAAAAACTAAATGCCAGTTTCTCACCCGGCCGGAGAATCCACCACGGCTGCTGCAGCCCATGCCCAAACCACCAATCGTTTTATTGTCATCATTCATAGCTAATTAAAATACTCATATACCCCACCCGCCCATATTATCCTAATTTGGCGTGCCACCTTTCCCAATAGCTCTCTGCTTCCCTGCTCAAGCCGAGCGCCTCGCTCATCTCAAGCGCACCGCTGATTTTGCAACCGTTCAAAATCAAGAGCTGTGAAACCACAAAGTACTTTTTGACTTGGTCCCGGGTCTCAAGCTCGACGAATTTCCGTAACGAGTACTCGAAAACCGTCACCTTGTGTCCTCCTATTTGAACATGAGCATTCACATCACCCCCGGTGATGATCGCACGCAAAACATCGGCGACGGCAATCTTCTGAACTGCCTTGACAAGAGTGTTGGTAGCATCCCCACTCTGCAGGGTGAATCTCTTCTCCACGTACTTGTCCCTGATGTACGCCAATCTGGCTTCGTTGGACGTGGTCCAGTCGGGTTTTTCATCGACCACTTTTTCCTCCAAGTACAGGTTGACACTGCTATTGTTCACATAGTTCAAAAGAACCTTGGTTTCGTACTCGAACTTGTCCAACTTGAGTGACCGGATTTTTGATATGTGTGTTCCCAAACTACGATGACATGACGCACATGGCACACAGAAACAGACCAACAAGTTGATGGAAACCCATTCAACAGACTCAGAGCTTCCACAGTCAACACAAATATTGTTGCTGCTGTTAGGAACTGATCTAACAAGACTCAAGTAGTCGTTCTCCTCTTGGAAAGGTGTCAATATCGACAAGGGGGAGACCGCTCTATCTTCAACCTGTCCAATAGCAGGAGGGTCTGCAAAGTCGGTCCGCAATCTACCAAGCCCTTTCACAATGATATTCTTGTGATCCGACTGCTTTTTATCGTGCTTGCCCTTCTCTCCCGATTTCCCATCGTTGGTCCGGTGATAACTCTTCTTCTCGTCAAGCTTGGTGTTTTGCAAGCGGCTGGTATTCACTACCTGACCTGCGTTGTAGAGCGCTCTAACCCATTTGTTACGCTCATCGTCATCAATTGCCTGGAAAACATGCCTGCGCCCCGTGGAGGTAAAGATCTCGAAACAGTTCTTTCGTTTTTCATACGTTATTGCCTTTACGTTAGACAAAGCAACCTCTATTGGGTCATTGATTGGTGATGTGCCCTTTCTCCAATCGGAGTACTCAATCAATTGTCCTCCGTCCAAGACAACCCACTCTTTATGCCACCCTTGTTTGCCCTGGCCACCTAGGGTGTACAATATTCCAGACATATCGGACTTTTGATCGTAGTCGATGGGAGAACTGAATGCCAGCTCTTCTTCGTCTTCCAAGGATTTCAACGAAAAGACCAAATCCAAATTGTTTTTGCTGATTGGGATTGTATCACCGTGATCAGCTTTATCGGATGACCCGGTTTTGGGTGCGTTGTAGTTGAGCTTGTTGTAGCGAATCAAATTCGTAAGTTCCTCGTTTGATTGTGAGGCCTCGATCATCTGCCTGAACTGATACTTTTCACTATTGAATCGCAACAAGATATTGAGGTATATTTCATGCTGCTCTTTCAACAAGATCTGATTTGATTTGTTCTCCTGGTACATCCTTGTGTCGAGCAATTTTGAGTTGCTCTCCAGGAACGGAACGTTGATGAACTTGAAAAAGCTTTCGAGCAATAAGTTTGAATATTGATTGTTTGTGATTTTGTTCAAGTGGTTCAAGTAGTCAAACTTGGCAAGCTCGAACGACTTTCTTTTAGCTAGCAACTTCAGGTCTGGTTTATCCTTCTCCTTCGACAAATACTTGTTCAACCAGCTATAGTATTCTTTGGACATTGTTTCAAAGTTCTTCTTCTGTGCTGAGAGCTCATTATTGGATGAAGAGGACGAAGAGGAAGAGCTTGACAATTGGCCCTCACTGTCAAAGTTGCTGGACAAGTTCTGGGATATCTTCTGTAGCGTTTTTGAATCGCAGATTTCGTCGAGGAAGAAGTGTAGATTATTCTCGAATGGCTCAAATATCGAACGAAGCTTCTTGTCAAAGTCGTGGGGCAATCCTATCTGCTTTATGATGGAGCTCGATTGAAGCCCGGGAATGGTGTTGAGGACATCGATTATTTTGTTCTTGGTGGTCGAGATTCTTCGAAGCGAGTACTCCAATCCTCTGAGCTCGTCTAGGAGACTAGTGCAACTTTTTTTGTACACAAGCAAGTCGTTTTCGTACTTGTTAAGGGTTCTCCTGAAGTCAGGACCGTCCTCGATGCTGAAGTAGAACTCTTGCCTGTAATCACCAATTGTTATTGGCCGTGACTTGCTTCTTGAGACTTTTTGTTCAACTATTTGTCCATTCTTGGGAGTTGTTGTTTCTTTCACAACGTCTGCCGTCTGCGATCGGCTCGTACTCTTGCCGTTCGAGCCAATTGGCTCATCTTGCGAGGAAGCAGCCACGCCCGGTTTCATTTGCTCGGCGCACTGCTTCACCGCAACATGGTCCACCCAGAAGGAAAACACGAACAAAAACTGATACTCGTTGCTGCTTTGATCGTAGTCCCACACAGATACAGTCAATGCACCATCAGGTTTCGAGTTGTCGAATGAATCGTTGATCACTATGTTTTGAGCCTCAGCCAGTTGTTGATCTATGGGAAGCAGCAGATAGCTGATTTGGGAAATATCGTACATGTCGGAGTCACGGGAATGCAAGTTCTTTCGTACGGTGTCCAACTCGTCGCCCGAGCTCTTGACAAGCATCAACGACCTGGTGGCGTAATTTGGAACGGGTGCAATGCTCACGTTCAACTTGAGCTTGTAGTGGGAACCGGGCAACCGGATGAGCAAGGGGCAATTGGCACCGTGGAGCTCCGTGAGCGGGGACTGGATGTAGCTGATTAGTTCCGGTATCTGTTGCAGGGTCTCGGTATTGACCTTGGTCAAGCTGGTGACGGTTTTCGAGGCATCGAGCAGGACGACGTACCGGGAAACGTCCAGCTCGTCGAAGGTCTGGAGCTTATTGAGCGTGACGTTGGCCGTTTCCGCCTGCCGGTACGGAAATACCCACTTCAAGAAGTCCATGATAACCGGCAAACAGTGGTGGTCGATCTTTAGATTTTTTTAGCTTTATCCTGCAGCCCAACATCAATCGAGGGATACTGGTGCAAAAAAACAGCCGTTGAGCATGCAGATTGGAAAAAAATGCGGTTTGTGTGGATCGAACACACGACCTTCAGATTAACTGTGACTGAATCTCTTCAGTCTGACGCTCTCCCAACTGAGCTAAAACCGCGTCCAAACCCACGGCGAGAGTCGAACTCGCAATCTTTTGATTAGAAGTCAAACGCGTTAACCATTACGCTACGCAGGCGGATTGTTACATTCACCTTTCCGGTGCATGGTTGGCAGAAGCATTGCGTAGATACGGAAGGTCGATATCTCATTGCGCAGTTGACATGTACAACACTCGGCAAAGGAACACTCGGCAAAGGAACACTCGGCAAAGGAACACTTAGCAAAGGAGTAGCAATGGAGACGTTTGTTTGACGGTCGTTGATTCTGTTCGCGGGAACGGAAAATAAGCTAGGGGTGGAAAAAAATAGTGAAGGATGCGAGGTTCGAACTCGCGCGGACACTGTCCAGTAGATCTTAAGTCTACCGCCTTAGACCACTCGGCCAACCCTCCAGCTAGATACAACTCCGACCGCCCTGAATAGCCAGTTACTCGATATGTGGCAGAACCAGTCTCCTCTTACATTAGGCTATAAACATACCTCGACACGCGTTTCACGGGGGTCGGCACCCCCACCGGCATCTGCATCAGCGGAAGAAGTCCAAATCGACCGCTTTCTCCTTGAATATCTCCCACTTCATGTACAACGGTGTGTCTTTACCGTCGAAGTCGTGGTGCTCAGACGGCTGGGGCAAGACCAACATGTCCTGCTCCTCTATAGTAAACCTGGGGTCCATCCTGGCTAGCAACACGATGCGATTGAGTCTGCTGTGTAGGTCCAACACTTGCACAGATTGAAGGAACCGGCCTATCTGCTTCGTTTTCTGGACTATGTGTGTGGGCGCCTTGCCCACGACGCTTCTCCCCGACTGTATGCTCTCCCTGACCTGCGCGATATCCCCGCTAGGGATCACGTAGTTGTAGCGATTCACCTTGAACCAGTCGAGCATGCGGTTCAAGTCCCGGCGGCTCTCCTCGGCAAGCGGCCCCACGGGCTCCGGTCGGGCGAGTTCGCGGCTCACTTCCTTGTACCGGTTGTGGATGCCGTTCCGCTGGGCCCTGGTCCCGTCTTCTGCAGACACGAGCTGGGCCAACTGGCGAAGAGCGCTGGGCCCCGCTGGGGCAGGCGGGTGGTGGTGCAACTGCTTGACTAGCTGAGAAATGGGAGCAGCGGGCCGCACCCGGGCCGGCTGGGACGCCTGTGCTGCACGGCGGGGGTCGCCGCCACCGTGGTGCATCGTCTTGAGGATGGTTCGAACGCTGGACGAGTTGGCCGCGTTCGCCACGCTGTTGGTGACTGCCCGTAGCGGCACGCGCTGGCGCTTAGCGCTGGGCGCCGGGTGGTTCTCCGCCTTTTTCGCTCGCTTCCAGTTTGCCTCCGTTTGGAGCCGGTACGCCTCAAAGGGATCATGTCGCTTCATGATGGTCCGCGAATGTATTCAGTCTAGTTGTACGGTAATCTAAGAGGAGGGGGATGTCTAGGAGATGTCTAGGGGAGATTTGTGAAGAGCGAAAACAAATCAGTGTCGCGTCAGCTTTTTTTTGTGCAACTTGTTGAACAAAAGTTTGTGCTCGTGGTGGGAGCCTTCGCCGCTGCTGGCAATGCTGGGACTGTCGTCCTTGCTCGACGCGAGGCTGCCCTGTTCGTTCAACGAGGCCAACGAGCCCTGGAGACTGCGATCGCCCACGGCGTTGGAATGGGCCCCGCGCCCGAACAAGTGGAACGTGTTGGTGCGTTTTGCAACCGGCCGCGCCAGACTCAAGTCGCCGGCGCTGCTGACTTTCTTGGGCCCGGCGGGGTCGTCGTAGGTGGGCGCCGGCTCGTCGATCCCGGAGATTTCCTCGTCGTCGTCGTTGACGGCTTCGTTGTACGACGGAATCTTGCACAACTCGTTGAGCGTGGGGGACGACGCCACGTCCGAGTTCTTCTTTCTCTGCGGAATGTCAAAGTAGCTGTCCAAGTTGCTGGTGGAGCCAGGCAACGAATTGGCGGGCGAGTTCGCCGCGCTCTGGATCTTGAACTGTTCCATCGGCGACTGCGGGAGGTTGATGTCGTACTTCTTGTCAAAGACGTGCTGCTGGTAAACCGGTGGCGCGTCAACGTCACGGTCAAGGTCCTGTTCTTCGGACTCGCTTTCGGAATTCTCGGGCGTGTTGCTGGCCGTAGCCGCAGTCTTCGAGTCCTTGCGGTCCTTCTTGAAGAGCGGGTCTTCGATGCTTCTGTTGGGAATCATGTAGCCATGGCGTGGATCTACGTCGAAATGCTTCCCTATGGTGTGGCCGGCATTGGCACTGATGTAGACATGAATCGGCAAGTTGGCTCTCAACTCACTCACATGGCCATCACTGTTCTTCAACTGCATCGATATTCTTAATCTGTGTTTGACCTGTATGATGTTGTTCTTGAGGTCACATGTTTGACTGATAGCACCAAGGTTTGCCGGCACCTTGAAGTGGGTCTTGATAACCCACTGGTCCAACGAGAGTTTGTCCATGGCGGGAACCTGCATCGCCTGTTTCCCCACGATCTGTTCCCACTCGGGCGACATACCGTCGGAGTGCACAATATGGAAATGTTGCACGATCGACCCTGTGATTCCCTTGAGCAGTAGACCCTTGGCAATGGGAACAATCAAGATTTTGATCGCGAGATTGGACCCAATGGCCACCCCTCGCTTAGTCAAACTCACGTTGTATTGCACCTTCCCTGGCCACGTGTTGTTGATGTCAATACTGTCAGTCAAGTTCATGTTTTGCGGATGGAGCGTTCTGACGATTCTGATGGGCTTCAGAATCTGGTAGGGCTTCTCGAACCTGCCTCTTTCAATCGTGCACTGCATTTTGTAAAGCAAGTTGGAGCAGCTCAACCCCTCGACAGACTCACTGATGTTCCCCGGAAGCACGACCAGGAACGGCAAGTTGTAGTTGCCCTTGGGCAACAAGAACGAATGAAGGTACGACTGCTTGACGTCCTTGAAGGGAGTTCCGTCGACGCCACTCTTGGGCAACTTGAAGATCTTGGAGGTGGCGTTCTTGTTGATGTTGGTGTTGAGCATTGGCTGCGAAGACGTTCTCATCGCCCGTGGTCTCTCGTTGTGCTCGCTGAGGTTGACTTCCGAGTTGCCTCCCGACTTGGGGTGGCCCTTCCAGCTCTCCGACTTGTGGTAGTTCATGAAGTTGTCGCCGTAGTTTCCGAACAAGATCTCGGCGTCGGGGCTGGTCAACAAGTTTCGCCACTTGACTCTTAGTACGCACAAGCGGTCGATCACCTGCTCGGCGATGCTGCCGTTGCTCATTCGGTTGAAGTATTCGACGTTGTATTCGCCAATGAGATACAACTTGATCTTTTTGACGTGCATGTCTTCGGAGATGCTCATCTTGACGGTGCCTTCGACGGTCACGGAGTCCACGTCGAACTCGGAGCCCTTGACGAGGATCAAGTCCTTGTGGGGGGACTTCAACTTGACATCGAACAATGGCAAGTTTTTCGGGTTGTTGAACATGGTAGGATGCGCCGGGTCTAGCGGGTACGCTCTGGCAGGTGGCTAGTGGGCTTTTTTTTTTCAGAAACCAGGCTTGGAGGGCACGCTGGAGAAGGGATGAGTTCCAAAGCACAAGACCACGAGAGAAAGGCAGGCGGGAAAAAGCACGAGGACGTCGGCTGGTCAAGTACGCTGGCGAAGGAACGGAGGGACTGGTGGAATTAGCAAGCCGGGAGCGACGAATTCACGGGCCCGATGAATTTCACAGAAAGATCTAGTGGAGAGAACAAGGAGGATGGAGGGACGAGGCAAAATCCAGAGGTGCTAAAAGTTGCGATTTGGAGTGCGCGGCGACACGAAACCGCCGGCCGCAATGTTGCATTGCAGCGGGACTGATTGGCACTACGACTACGAGCGTGCGGGCGGGAGTTCCTAATCTGGGGGAGCACAATCTTGCGGGGACGATGACGCTCGCCGCCGGGACGGCTCGCTGCCCGCAGAGCCCAGCGGCTGCTCGTACCACCAGGGCGTTCTTATCGTGAGCCCTGGCGTGCAGGAGGTTGATGTGCGGAACACTCAGGCTACATTTTGTCCACGCTACCGCGAGCCCGCGCACGGCGGCCCCGAGGCGGGCCCGGCACGAGGGCCCACGGGGTGCTAGCGAGACGGCGGGCGACCAACGCGAGGCAACGCGAGCAACGCGGGGCGAGGCTCCAGGGGGAACTCGAGCTTGAAGCAGCAGCAGGAGCAGCAGGAGCAGCAGGAGCAGCTCGGCCGCCGCGGAGCCCGTGCCACTCCGCGCGGCCCACCTCGCTAGCTGCAACGCGGCGCCCAAGCCTCCTCGCACAAGCCACGCCTATTTTGGATCGGTCCGAGTGCGCGCGTTTGCACCCGGTTCTCCGTTCTGGAGAGTGCAGGCACCGCGAGCGGCTCAGCCGCGAGGTCCCTGGAGACTCGCGTCGCATTCCAGCGAGACTCGCGTCGCATCTCCAGCGAGACTCGCGTCGCATCTCCAGCGAGACTCGCGTCGCATCTCCAGCGAGACTCGCGTCGCATCTTCCACCAGCGAGACTGCTCTCCGCGCCCCAGCGAGACTCGCGTCGGACCTCCCGCCTCTCCACTAATCTCTACAGAGACTCCCTGGCTTCGCTGGGCGCTTTTATTCTCTCTGCGCTATTTTTCTCTGCCTATTTCTCTCTGCCTATTTCTCTCTGCCTATTTCTCTCTGCCTATTTCTCTCTGCCTATTTCTCTCTGCCTATTTCTCTCTGCCTATTTTTCTCTGCCTATTTCTCTCTGCCTTTTCTCTCTGCCTACTTCTCTCTGCCTTTTCTCTCTGCCTACTTCTCTCTGCCTTTTCTCTCTGCCTATTTCTCTATTTTCTCTGCGCACTGTCATATTTCTATCTATGGGTCCTCTCGTGGGTCCTCTCGTGGGCCCTCGCTCTCGCCTATCAACTCTACGCGACCACCGCCTCGATCTTCTTAAAGTACTCCTTGGCAACCTCGACGCCCCAGTACTCGCCCGAGCTCTGCACGAACGCGAGGTGGCCCCCCAAGTCCGACTCGACCATGGTCAAGTACGGGTTTTCGCTCACCTCGCGCGCAGGAAGCTTGACGCCCGCCGCAGGGTCGTCGGTCGAGTTCAACATGAGGCCCGGCACCCGGATGTGCTGGAGCCGCTGCTGGGGCGACGCGGCGCGGTAGTACTCGAACGCGTCCTTGAAGCCGGCCTCCTTGCACGTCACCATGTTGTCGAAGTCAACCGTCTTCTTGGCGCGCTTGACCTTCTCCAAAAGCTCCCGCGTGTAGAAGCCGGGGTTGTGGCTGTTGAGCTCGGCAAAGTTGTTCTTGACGATCGTCCCCAAGAACGACGCCAACGCCGGGCTGAGCAAGCGCGCCCCGGTCCACGACGTCTCGATGTGGAGCGTGCTGTCCGCCAAGTCCCACGGCGCGCCGACAAACGTGGCCGCCTTGACGAGCTTCGTCTCCTCGCTGCCGTCGCCGAGGAAGTTGGCCAAGACACAGGCCCCAAACGAAAACCCCACCGCGTAGAGCGGGCGGCGCGGGTACCGCCGTCTGAGCTCGACCACCACCTCCTTGATGTCGTCGCCCGACATCGCCGTGAAGAGCTTGCCCGTGGTGATCTTGGTGCGGCAGCAGCCCCGCGAGTTGATCACCACCACGTCCCACTCGCTGGTGCCGTCGGCGGAGTCGTCGTCCTTCAAGTCCTTGGCAAAGTTGCGGATCATCGGCTCGTGGCTGCCCCCAGCGAGCCCGTGGAGCACCACCACTATCGGCTTGTCGGAGTCTGTCTGGCCCGGCGCCTGCCGTGGCGCCAACTCGTCCTCGCTCAAGTACCGCGTCTTGGGGTGCGTCCGCGGGAACCCCGCCGGCAACGTCTGCGTGTACTTGATCTGGAACTCCTCCTCGGACTCGGGTGGAATCACCCAGTCCAAGCTGCAGATCCCTTCGTCCCGGTACTGGAAAATCTCCCGCCCGTAGTACACGGGGAACTGCTTGGACGCGTACATGGTGTAGTACAACGTCTGCAACGACCCGTTGAAAAGGAGCGGGTTCAAGTACAACTTCTTGCTCGGGTCGATGATCTTCAAGTCTTGCACCACGGCCGCGAGCCGCACCGTCAGCCCATCCTTGGCGGCGAGCTCGGCGGAATTGGCCGACTGGTGGAGCTTCAAGTTGGCCCGGTAGCCCCAGTTGAGAATGCCCATCGTTGCTTGGTGGTGTCAATTGCAGCGGCGCCGAAAGATGTGCGTGAAATGCTGGGGCTCGGCCGCTCCATCTCGGCTACCCAACAGCTTTCGGTATCTCGTTGCGAGCACGGGGCCTCGGCCCAAGACTGCGGCCGACCCTCCGGTTTTGCACCCGAAAAATCGGTGCTAATTTTAGAGGCAGGCCCAAGTGACAGCGTGCTTGACGTAGTCACGGCCGCCGGAGCCCAGCCGGCCGCTACCGCTACATGGTGCCTGATTGGCTCACTACAGAACAACCCACATAGAGGCTGCGCTTTTGCACGTTTAAATTGTCCATTTTGGTCCATTGAAAGAGTATCGGGACAGCTCCCACGCGAGGCTCTGTCCTCCTACCGTCTATCGCGCGTCTCTCTTGAGCGAGGCGGCCTTGATGGCCGACTTGGAGCGCTCGGAAGACTCGCTGAAAGCCACATGGCCCCGGTCGTCTAAGTCCACAGACCCGGCGCTCTCAAAGAGAGACACCTGTCCAGCGAGCAAGCCCAACGTCTCCAACACTTGCGAGGGCTGGTTCAAGTGAGCAGTGGCGATGGTCTTCTTGGAAGCCGGGCCCACGGCGACGGGGTACACCCCGTACGAGCCGTACTGGTTCTTGGGGTGCTCCTTCTCGAGCCACTTGACTTCGATCTCCTTGAGCGATCTGAACATGTCCTCGTCGGTCAAGTCGTCACCGAGACACAACGTAAAGTCTGGAAGTTCCTCGTGGCTAACCGGAGGTACAGGCAGGCTGTCCTGCTTGGCACCGTGGGGGTTCAACGCCAATTTCTTGACAATCTCTCCCTTGTTGACAAACTTGGGTCTCACCTCGATGTTGGCCTTACCAGCCATCACCTCAACCTCGTACTCCTTTCCTACCGTCTCCTTCAACTCCTGTATGCAACGTTCCGACTGGTAACGTCCCAACTCGGGATCAGACCTCCGATAGTGCCAGGTGATAGCGACCTTCTTGATTTCAATGTTGGACCCAGGAGTCTTCTCGGTGTAGTCTTTGAACACGTTCTCGACTTTCTCTTGCCAAGACATATCGAAAGACTCGGTCAAATTCACCCATTTTTTGGATCCTATATCCCGCATGAAACATCCGTGTTCTGCGGACAACCCAATGTTCTTGGCCCCGAGCCACTTGTCTAAGAAGGATTGGTCCCTGCCAGAAATGATCCAAATCTGGTTCTTCGGGTCACTACTCAAAGTGTCAAGAATGCTGTTCAACCTCTGCGAAGGTATAGCAGCTGCTGGGTCCCGGACAATCGGTGTCAAAGTACCATCGTAATCAAACAAGAACAACCTTCTCTTGGAGCTCTTGTAGTTGCTCAACAATAACGGTCTATTCAAGGCTGGTGTGTGGTGAGTTTGATGAGTTTGGTTGACATGGTCGATCATGTGTGTCAAGAAATTCGAAGACCAGCTTTGAATTGTGTTGGAAGTGACTTGCTTGTACAATTTAGCCTCTAAATCCTTCTTTTCCGCGTCTGGCATCAATAACGCATCTCTAATTGTTTTGGCAATCCCAACAGAATCCCACGGGTTGACCAAGATCGCTTCGTTCAAGACGGACGCAGTCCCGGTGAACTCGGACAAGATCAACGGCGAATGGTTGCTCTTCTGAGTTATCACAAACTCGAGAGACGTGGTGTTCATTCCGTCTCTGACCGAGGTGATCAAGGCCAAATCGGCCACTCTCAACAAGGCCAAGTACTCGTCTTTGGCAATTCTCATCTGGTAGTGCAACACGGGAGTCGAGTTCAAGTTCCCGTACTCGCTGTTGATGTGGTTGACCAACTCCGACACCTTTTGTTCGGTCTTGCCCGAGTGCGAGAAGCCGGGGCTGGACACCTGGATCAAGACCACCTTGTCTCTCCACTCCGGGTACATCTGCAAGAACATTTCGTAGGCCTGGAGCTTCTGCACCACCCCGCGGACGGTGTCCAATCTGTCTCTGCCCACGATGATCTTCTTGCCCTCGTAGATCTGTCTCAAGGTCTTGACCTTTTCGTCGATTCCCAATTCGAGCGAAAACGCATCGTGCTCAATCTTCTGGGTGTCGATTCCAATGGGCAACGTCTCGACAAAGATGGACGAGCCGTACGCGTGGACCTTGTTGTCGGACGCCTCGCAGCCCAAGATACGGGTGCAGCACGAGATGAAGTGACGCTGGAACGACTCGGACTGGAAGGCGATGTTGTCGGCGCCGAGCATGCCGTCCATCAACTGGGTGCGCTTGGTGATGCAGCGGAAGTACTCGGACGACGGGAACGGCAAGTGCATGAACAAGCCGACGTAGGCGTTGGGGAACTCCATGCGCAACAACTGGGGCAAGAGCAACAAGTGGTGGTCGTGGATCCAGATGAGGTCGCCCGGCTGGTAGATGGCCTTGATTTTCTGGAGGTACATTTCGTTGAACTTGACGTAGTCGTGCCAGGCGCTGGCCTCGGCCTTGCCGTCGGACGGCTGGCCCTGGATGTAGTGGAACACCGGCCACAAGTAGTTGTCGGCGTAGCGGCTCCAGCGCAGCTGGTCGCGCCGCAACAACCACACGGGGTGGATGTTGTCGGTCTTGCACACGCTGCGGATCTTGGCCTCCAAGCCGGTCTTGTCGGCCTCGTCCAAGTAGAGCGGGTCGTCCTGGATGTCGAGGTTCGGGGCCGCGGCGTCGGCCAGCGCCGCGGAGGAGGCGCCGCCGTTGGTGCCGCCGCCGGCGTCGCTCTTGTTGGTCAACTCGCCGGTCCACGCGATCAAGTGGGTCTCCCAGTCGGAGTGCTGGTCGAGGAAAAAGTGCAGCGAGTAGAGCGCCAGGTTGCCGCGGACCGCCGCCACGTCCCACTGGCCGTTGCTGTTCTTGTAGATCAGCGTGGGCAACAGCGTCATCACGTTGAGCACGCGGCCCGAGAGCTTCACCTTGCCGCCGTCGGCGTAGTCCGCCGGCGAGACCGTCTTGGTCTCTGATGGGTACGCAAAAAAGTCCTTCATTGCAGCGGGGGGTGTCTGGCGGGTGCTTGCGGTGGGGGGGCAAGCTTATATAGGCGCCTGGTGCTCGGTCGATAGCAGCGGTGGGCGCGTCACGTGTGGCCCGCCGAGCGGTGGGGCGATTCGTCGCCGGCGGGCACGCTGCAGGAGGCTCCCCGTGAGTTGCTACTGCCGTGGGGCCGCTGCGGCGCGCGCGGCCGGCCGGAGGTGCTGCCGGGCAACCAGGCGCCCGGCGCCCCCAGCACGACGGACTCGCGCGCGCCGGCCTGCACGGCCTGCTCGAACGTTGCTGCTGGGCGCCGCTTCCAGCGTGGCAGCAACCTACAAATGTCGTCGACGGTGGAGTGCGTCGCTGGAGTGCGTCGGTGACGGTGTCGCTGGTGCGCCGCCGGTGGCGTGTCACTCGCTCGTCACTGGGGCGCTCGTCACTGGTGCGCTCGTCGCTCGTCGCTCGTCGCTCGTGTCGCTCGTTGCGCGTGTCGCTCCGCCTGCAATGGTGTCGCAAACGACGACTCTTCTCGCAATGGCAGCTCTAGCTGAGTCGGTGCGATCTGGTGCGCCTGTGCCTGGTGCGCTAGTGGCTGGTGCGCTGGTGCCTCGTGCGCTGGTGCCTCGTGCGCTGGTGCCTCAGTGAGTCTTCTGCCTCTCTGTTTGTGATTGGCCAATCTGATTGGTCGGTCTCCCTTTCCTCATCTCCCATCGCTACTCTTCATTGATGTTTTATATTTTTTTCCTATTTTTCTAATACTTGTATATATAATAAATCCCATACCCAAATCCGAAAAACTATTACATTATATACTTCAAAATAGAATACATCACAAATGTACATCAAGTGGGGCGGTCTCGTTATACTTCATGTTCCAATTCTCTTGTCAATATTAACCTCGTCTTATGTGTCTCTTTAAGCTTGAACTTCCTCTTCAGATGACTTCTTGTACTCTTCGAAAGCAGCAAGGGCGTCTTCAAAGTGGGTGTTGAACAACTCGTCGTCTTCCAACAAAGCCAAGATCTCACGGTTGTCCAATCCCAACATCATACCGGTAATCTTACCGGCAGCTTCCTGCTCTTGTGCCTTACCAGTGGCAACAATCTTAGGATACAACTCTTCTCCCAAAATCTTCTTTTGGTGTTCCTCGGGGGCACTGGCAATGATAGCAGCCAAGTCCTTTTGTTGACGTCCCTTTTGGTTCTGGTTACGGTTGTTTGGGTAGTACCCGCCTCTTTGTTGACGCATGTTTTGACCGTTGAAGTCTGGGTATCCAGCTGGTGGCATACCGTAGACTTGGATTGGCTGGCCGTTAGGGCCAGGTCTTGGCCATTGTTGTGGTCCAGCGAATGGTTGGCCTCTTCTCATCATCATCTCAGGGTTTGGTGCTGGGAATGGAGCGTTGGCTCTACCGTTTGGTGGGAAGAATCCTTGTTGTCCGTAAAACATTGGTGGGATAAATTGACCTGGCATTCCACCGGCAGCAGCGTTTTGCATTCTCATCTGGTTACGGGCTTGGATCTGTTGTTCCAATTGGGAACGTCTAACATCCTTACGTTGAGCCAAAGCAACGTACAATGGCTTTCCAACAACCATACGCTGGTTCATCTCAGTGATGGCCTTGGTGGCTTCCTCTGGGGCAGAGAAGCAAACGAAACCGAATCCCTTGGACTTGCCGGTTTCGTCAACCATAACTCTGGCAGAAGTGATAGATCCAAATGGCTTGAATTCTTCTTCCAACTTCTCAGAGTCAAGAGACTCGTCCAAGTTCTTGACAAACAAGTTGACACCTTGGTACTTGGAGATCTTTTCTAAACGGGCGGATTCGTATTTCTTCTTCAATTCTTCCATTCTTTCTCTCTTCTTTTGAGCTCTACCAACGTAGATCTTTTGCTCGTTGATTTCCTTGTCGTTCAATTCTTCAACGGCCTTGAGAGCGCTTTCGTGTTCTTCAAAGTTGACGAATCCGAAACCCTTGGACTTACCTTCAAAGTCCTTTTCCAAGTAACTAGAGGTGATGGCACCGTAAGGGGTGAACAATTCTTGGAAGCTCTCTTCAGAGAAGTCCAATGGAATGTTCTTGATGTAGATGTTGGTGAAGTTAGCCTTCATTTCTTCAAACTTGGACTCACGGTCTTGCTTGGAAATGTGCTTACCAACATAAACTTCGTTGTCGTTCAACAACATACCGTTGACGTTTTCAATAGCAGCATCGGCGGCTTCGGCAGTCTCGTAGTGGACGAAACCGAAACACTTGGAAAGACCCATGTCGTCGGTGGCAACCTTACAAGACAAAATCTTACCGAAAGCAGAGAAGGTGTCGTGCAAAGCCTTGTTGTCGATAGCAGGGTGCAAGTTCTTGATGTAGATGTTACCATCGCCGTTTCTTCTCAAAGATGGGTCTCTTTGAGACCACATGATACGGCATGGACGACCCTCAACTGGGGTGTAGTTCAAGTCATCGATGGCCTTTTGTCCATCGTCAAGCTTGTGGAAGTTGACGTAGGCGTAACCCAAAGACTTCTTGGTGACGGCGTCACGACAGACTCTAATGGAAGCAACTTGGCCGATAGGAGAGAAGATCTCGAACAAGGTGGCTTCGTTGACCGATGGGTTCAATTCACCAACGTACAAAGAAGCGGAGGTGTCGGAGACATTGGCAGCTTCAGCGCTTTCTTCCTGTTCAACTGGAGCAGCTGGGGTGGCGGCAACGGTTTCTTCGGGGGACTCAAGGTTCAACTTTTCTAAGGACTCTTGGACTTGGTTAGCTTCGACAGACATGTTGAAGAGAATTGAAGTGAATGAAGGGGGATTTTTTTTGGGGTTTTTTTTTTCCGGTTTTTTTTATTAATACTATAATAGAAATACAGGGGGCGATGGACCTGGCTGTATTTTTACTACTTGGTGAATTAACTGTTGGATGAGTGAAATAACAATGTGGTTGTTTTAATTTTGGTAAATTTACACTTTGATTTGGCGCTGAGGTTTTGAAAATTTTATCGATGGGTTACCCGGCGCCGTCTTCACGGGCCAGGTGAAATATTTATGGGAAGCGGGCATCGGGTGCCTGGGTCGTGCACAGGCTCAAATGCATCGCCCAAAAAACTTATCATCAGAGCTGAGGGCGATAGATACGCAGTATGCAGTACCGGGCCCTTGTATCTGCTATTGCCGAATGGGGACTAATTGTGGATCTCTCCAGCAGCCGATTATCATTACCAGAGAGGTGGCAAAATACGGCCGTCGCTTCCGTCACACATTGGCCAACGCATTTAGGGCTAGCCAGAGTTTTGGCTCTTTGTTGGGGACGGTACTGGAGCAATGGTACCTCTCGACTGTAATGGTTGTCAGGCTGACTTTCTCCACATCCTTTTCTCTACAGGCGTAACATACCAGTTGAATACTTTCACACTCGCATTTATTATAACATAGGTACTACCTCAAACATCGGCCGGCTTCTTTAAAGCTTTGATTTGGCCTTTCAATCTATTGTACATATCCTTGATCTTCTTGCTAGGAACCTTTGCTGGCCAGTACAAGCTGGCGTACGACCACAAGTGCTTCTTGCTCTTGTCGGACTCGATTGTTGGAGACTCTATGAAATCTCCAATGTACAAAAGCTCCTTTTTCAAGATTCCAGCCCACTCTTGCTTCTCCATACCCTTGCTTCCACGATGAAGCTTCATCAACGATTTGGACACGGGTTTCAACGTAGACTTGCAGTTTCCTTCGTCCATACTGTCGTACTCCAAATCGTTGACTTCGTTCCCGTTGTCGATGGGTTCTTGTTTGGGTGATCCAGCCGCACTGCCTTCTGCATTCAGGCTCTTCACCACCTTCTTTTTGGCCTTCTTCACATTCACCTCGGGGCTTTGTGTCGACTTCCCATTGCTGTTCGGAGTCGGCGATCTTCCTCCCTTACCCTTGCCATTGCTAGCCAATGCTGGGGATTCGGTCTTTGGCTTTCTTATCTTTTTCTTCACTGTTGTTGATCCGGAAGAACCATTTGGACCTGCAGTCTCATCTTGACCATTAAGTAAGGTGAACAAGTAGTCAACTCTCCTTCCTAAATGTACTGAGCCCGGTACCTTTTTGGAATTTTTCTCTTCCTTTGGACTTCCTTCCAAGAAAAGTTTGTTTTGAAGTCCCAAAACGGGATCGTCTCGAATTTGAGTCCACGAACCATATCCAAATTTGAAAACTCCGACTAATAACATAGCGTCGTCCTTCGGAGACCATTCGCATGACCAAGCACTAACCTGCTTTGGGTGTTTCGGGAGCTCGAAGCTCGCAGGATTGTCAGATGGAACCATGCTTTCTAAGATCTTCATATCAACCGGCCTAGCCAATACCAATTCCGCATTGATATTCTTGACTCCTTGGTATTCAAATAAAACTGCCTTCTTCTCCTTCTTCTTCGCAATCCAAAGTGCAGTTGGTGTCAGGCCATCGATCTCAACCACATTCTTATCTTTCAGTTCCAAGGCCTTTCTCTCCAACTCCGCCAAAACTTTTGACCTGCGGGATTCTTCTTCTTTGACCAATTGTTTGGAAGTGGTAATTATCTCATTATAAGCATGTTTGATCAAGACTGGGTTTTTATTCGAGATACTTCCTTCTTCCACCAAAAGATCCCATTTTCCGTTCAAGTCACCGAGTCTCAAAATTGACCTATAAATACCCCTGATTTCCTTTTCGGACAATTGATGGTCCATGGCACTTCTCTTTTTGCCACCTCTCTTACGCGTAGTTTCATCCACGTCATCATCGTCGTCCAAGTCGTCGTCACTGGGTACTCCAGATCCGTTTTCAAATTTCTTGACGGCTGCTTTTCTTCTCGAATACATTGCAATTTGATCTTGCAAGTATTGCTCGTCTGCCTTCTTCTTCTCTTCGTCTTTCAACTTCGAAAGCTCTTCTTGAGGGATAATATCATCCCATTCGACGTCAGCCTTGTAGTCTGTGACCTCAAATTGCTTCAAAAACTCTTCCGATCCAAGATTGGACTCTCCCAAATCAGGTGCAGTTTCATGGTCTTCTGCGTGGTTCAAAACCTCGTCCAAGTTCAAATCTTCTAATTTCTTTTGATTTTCATTAGCCTTGAACATATTGCCGGCTCCGAACTTCAAAATCTGAGTCAACTCTCCAGCCGAAGGTTCGACCTTTGTGTTCTTGGAATTTGGATCGGTAATACCCAAGGATATAATTGCATACTCCAAAATCATCTTTTTTCTAGCTCTCTCCAAAATTTGTTCTTCAACGGTGTCTTTACTGACGAAACGATAGACAGAAACGTGATTCTTTTGTCCAATTCTATGAGCCCTCGCCATAGCTTGTAAATCAGCCTGAGGATTCCAGTCCAGATCAAATATAATGACAGTGTCAGCAGTCATCAAATTGATACCAAGACCACCTGCTCTTGTGGACAAAAGGAAAGCGAAGTCCTTGGATTCGGGGGCATTGAAATGATCGATAGAAATTCGCCTTTGTGCTGAAGGAACACCACCATCTAATCTTTGGAATTGATATCCTTTGATCGATAAGTAGTCTCCCAAGATATCCAACATCCGAACCATCTGAGAGAAAATCAAAACTCTATGACCTTCCTTCTTAAGACGGGTCAATAATTGTTCCAATAACACCATTTTTCCGGAAGACATGATCATTCCTCTCAATATGTTATCTCTCGACGTTGAGCCTGCTTTATTTAACACACGATCTTCAGCACCGTCAAACAAGTATGGATGGTTGGATGCTTTCTTTAACTCACTCATCACATTAAGAAGTGAAATTTGAGATCCTTTATTGCCAGCATTTAAGGCAGAATAGTTTTTGGTAATGACGTTCTTGTAGTAGTCTGTTTGCATATCCGAAAGCTCAACTCTTAAAATTCTTTCAGTTTTGGACGGAAGGGACTTTTCAACATCTTTTTTCAATCTTCTCAAGATGAATGGTTGGATCTTCTTTTGAAGGTCCTTGATGTACAATTCTTGTTGTTCGTCAGGGGTCTCGAAGTCAATTTCTTGTTCGATATCAAACTTCCCGGGCATCAAAAAGTTACACAAGGCTGCCAATTCTTTGATATTGTTTTGTAATGGGGTACCTGTGATCAATAACCGATTTGATACCTTGAACAGCTTCAACGATTCGTACAACGAAGATTCTGCATTCTTTAAACGATGAGCTTCATCAACAGCCAAAAACTGCCATTTGATTGAGCCCAACTCGCTTCTATCCTTGAGAATGTATTCATAGGTGGTCAAAGCGATGTTAAATCTTGGCTTTCCGTTAGTGTTGTACATTTCGTATTCCCGAATATTCTTTCTTGCCTCTGTGTTTCCCAAATAGTAGATACAATTCACATCTGGGGCCCACTTTTCGAAAGTCTCCTGCCACGCTGGAATGGTGGATAAAGGTACAACAACCAAATGTGGACCGTTTTGTCTTCTAGCATAAATTAACCACGACAAGAACGCCACGGTTTGAACTGTCTTCCCCAATCCCATTTCGTCTGCAAGAATTCCATTTTCGTTTCTTGACCATAAGAAGGCCATCCAGTTTAATCCTGTTAACTGGAAATCTCTCAATTCTCCATTCTTAATAAATACAGGTTGTTTGACCAATTTTTCAAACCGTGGCCTACTGTTCAAGGGATAGTTGGCAGATAAATTGGGCAAGATTTTGGACTTCAATCTCAGTTGATATTTGGCCACTTGTTCTGGAGCAATCTGGGCGATTGATTCGGCATCTTCCCATGAACACTCATCGTAGTAAAGACGCTTCCATTTGCAATAGTATTGTAACTTGCTAACACCATCCACTTCCACCCTCTCGCTCTCCACAATTCTTTCGACTTGAGTGTATTCTTCTTGCTCGTCTCGCTTTCTTTCGCGGTCGATATCCATTGCCTCGATATCCTCCTTGGTTGTGAGAGGATCTTGTCTTATTTCCTTGTCTGCTATTATGAATTGCTTGATGTAGTTTTCCACTTTTCTGAAGCCCTTGAATTCCTTCAAGGTCGGCCATTTTTCCCATGTGTTATGCAAGTGTGAGGCGTCTGTCCATTTGACCTTGAACAAGTAGTCCAACTTGGGTTCTCCGGTTTCTTCGGCGTTCTCCTCGTTCAACTTGTGGTCTAACACAAGGTCAATTCCTCTTTCTTCCTCGGCTTCGGTGGCTTGTTGGTAGTAGTAGTAATCATCGTTACCCTCGTTTTCACTCTCGAGCAAGTCTGCATCGTCGTCATCGTAGTCTACGGTGTACTTGACTTGTTTGGCATTCCGCGACGAAAAGCGGATTTCTGGAGGAGGCAAGAACTCATTGGCTTTGGCTTTGGCTTTGATTTTGGATTTCTTGGTTGATTTTTTGGCACCTTTTGGTGTTTTGATTGATTTGGCTTTTTTGGGTTTGCCGTACCCGAGATCGAAATCCTCGTCGTCGCCGTCTGCGTCCTCGTCTTCGTCCTCCTCCTCTTCGTCGTCGTCGCCGTACTCGTCGCCGAAATCCAATCTCTTCTTCTTTCGTCTTGGAGCAGCATCTTCATCGCTATCGCTCTCGTCCACGACCATGGGGCCCCTTCTCTCTCTGTGAGATCTTCTCAAGCCATACAACTCGGGATTGAGCGAAGCGTCTTCAGGAATCTCTGGCCTAACCATTCTGAGGTGGCTGTTTTAGGTTGTGTAATTACTGGCGGATAATCTAGCCGTCAATTAACGTGGAGCGTGTTTACGTCCCCCCTGCTGGGCTTTTTTTGAGTCGAATACAACTGGCGCTCAAGATATCACTCTTGGAACAGTCAATAGTCACGTTTTGCAAGGCAACTAGGCGTGTACACAGTTCAGGGTGCCTGGAGATATTTGTTGTTAGGAAAAGAAGTTTAGGCAGGGAAAATTCTGGTGATAAATTTTATTTGCGCCGACAACGACAACAAGAGCAGAAATTTACGTGCCTTATTGGACAGAGGCTGCACGGGCAGAGGCGAGGACTTGCGGCGAGGACGAAATTGCAGGGGGACAAGAATGGGGCTATCGTCTATTCTATAGCTAAATATACACATCTGTGACTTCTATATGACACGAGTCTTGAACACGGTCTGTATAAGTGAGCTTGGCCAGGCATAACCCATTTTGGGTTGGCCGCCTCGGCTCGAGTGCAAGCGAGCGCTCACGGCTCGCCGGCCCTGCACGGGCAGCGGTTGTGCAGCCGTCAACAGCGTGGAGCATTCAGGCAGCCAAACCCACAAGGCGGTAAGGCGGACTAGGCCCCGCCACCCCCTGCCCCATGGCCGGAGTGGGCAACGCGTGTCACCTGCTCGGCCCCGGCTACAGCGATTCGCTCCCAGCCAGCTGTCCGACGGGGATAGACTTTTTTTGCAGCAATTCGCCTTGGCTATCACCGGCTTGAGCGACCTCCAGAACAGCCGGTCGGGCTGGCCAGGCTTGGGTAAGCAAACAGCGCTCGGCAGCCTTGCGCCGCAGCAGTATCTGTCGGTGGGTGGAGGGCCGGTCCCGGCCTAGCATGGTTGTGTCATCTCAGGCACATGACCTGGCCGGATGCATTTTCCGTAGCCTATTTCCGAAAACATCGGCCACACAGCTGTGTGCTGGGTAGGGGGTCCACGGCTGGTGGAGCGGCAGCGGCACCGTCGGGTGGGGCGCACGCTGGACGGGATGGTAAGCGGAGTCCGATCGAATCGGTCCTGGTCGGCGGGTTATATCATTTCCGGTACGATAACGGGTGTTTTGCTTCGAGGACCAAAACAGTGTGGAAAGAAAACAGTTGGGGATCTTTTTTCGAATTCGGAGGGCCGACAAAGGGGGACGGAACCCTCGGTGGCCGCACGACCGCGGGCGTTCAGGTGTCGCCCGGAATTGGCCACCTCGGAAGTGGCGCACCCGAAATGGCGCACCTCAAATTGGCCCACTCGCAGAGGCGAAAAAATTCATGACGGGCCCTGGCAAGACGCTGGGGCCCGGGCGTGCGCGCACCGCTTTTTGCTCGCCTGCGTTCGTTTGACGGCACGATGGGCAGTCACGTGACCGGCACGATGCACGGCGAAAGAAAAGCATCTGGCTCCTCCTGGCACGGTCCTGGTGTTCCGCCGAGGCGGCATGCTCGGGCACAGCGCCAGCCACACGGGTGCCCCGGCGTGCCGGTGCGCCGGGGGTGTTCCGTCCCGCGTGGCACCGTGCCGGCTGGCCAATCAGAGGCCCGCATTACTAATGTGCTCTGAACAACGCTACTGCCGCGTATTTGTGTGCACTAAAAAATCAAAAGTCTGCGTGAAAAAAAAAATTGTACTTGAAAATCACGAAACAACGCAAACAGGACATCTGAAGCAATAAACAGCACCCGCCAGTTGAAAATGAGTTCCAAGAATACCAGAATTGCCATTATCTCCACGGACAAGTGTAAGCCGAAGAAGTGTAGACAGGAATGTCGCAAAGGCTGTCCTGTGGTGAAGACCGGGAAGTTGTGTATCGAGGTTACACCAACATCGAAGATTGCATTCATATCGGAAAACTTGTGTATTGGGTGTGGTATTTGCGTCAAAAAGTGCCCCTTCGACGCCATCAACATCATCAACTTGCCCACCAACTTGGAGGCCGAAACCACCCACAGATACTCCGCCAACTCGTTCAAGTTGCACAGATTACCCACCCCAAGACCGGGCCAGGTTTTGGGGCTTGTTGGTACCAACGGTATCGGTAAGTCGACCGCCTTGAAGATCTTGGCTGGGAAGCAGAAGCCCAACTTGGGAAGATACGACGATCCACCCGACTGGGAGGAGATCTTGAAGCACTTCAGAGGGTCCGAGTTGCAGAACTTTTTCACCAAGGTGTTGGAAGACAACATCAAAACCATCATCAAGCCACAGTACGTTGACAACATTCCCAGAGCGTTGGCCAAGTCCAAGGTCAAGGAGGTTGGCGCCATCTTGAAGGCCAAGTGTGAAAGACCAGAGCAGTGGGATTACGTTATCAAGGTCTTGGAGTTGCAGGGTGTCATGGAAAGAGACGTGGCCAACTTGTCCGGTGGTGAGTTGCAAAGATTCGCCCTTGGTATGACGTGCGTCCAGAAAGCAAACGTCTACATGTTCGACGAGCCATCGTCTTACTTGGACGTCAAGCAAAGATTGAGAGCGGCCGAAATCATCAGATCCTTGGCTGACATCACCACCTACACCATTTGTGTGGAGCACGATTTGTCGGTGTTGGACTACTTGTCCGATTTCGTTTGTATCTTGTACGGTGCACCTTCTGTCTATGGGGTGGTCACATTGCCATCGTCTGTCAGAGAAGGTATAAATATCTTTTTGGACGGTCACATTCCAACCGAAAACATGAGATTCAGAACCGAGTCCTTGCAGTTCAGATTGGCCGATGCCGCTGAAGACTTTATCCTCGACAAAACCAACTCGTTGGCCTACCCAACCATGGAAAAGACCCAAGGAGGGTTCCACTTGAAGGTTGAGTCCGGTGAGTTCACCAACTCGGAAATCTTGGTCATGATGGGAGAAAACGGGACCGGGAAAACCACCTTCTGTAAGTTGTTGGCCGGGGCCATTGCCCCCGACAACGGCTTGGAGATCCCCAAGTTGAACGTGTCCATGAAACCACAAAAGATTGCCCCCAAGTTTGCTGGTACAGTCAGACAGTTGTTCTTCAAAAAGATCAGAGCATCGTTCTTGCATCCCCAATTCCAAACCGACGTTGTTAAGCCGTTGAAGATTGACAACATCATCGACCAGGAAGTCCAGACCTTGTCGGGTGGTGAGTTGCAGAGAGTGGCCATTGTGTTGGCCTTGGGTATTCCCGCCGACTTGTACTTGATCGACGAGCCTTCCGCGTACTTGGACTCCGAACAGCGTATCATCTGTGCCAAGGTGATAAGAAGATTCATTTTGCATGCCAAGAAGACTGCCTTCATCGTCGAGCACGATTTCATCATGGCCACCTACTTGGCCGACAGAGTCATTGTGTTCGAAGGGCAGCCGTCCAAGGACGCGTTGGCCAAGTCGCCCGAGTCCTTGTTGACCGGGTGCAACAGATTCTTGAAGAATTTGAACGTCACCTTCAGAAGGGATCCCAACTCCTTCAGACCCAGAATCAACAAGTTGGACTCCCAGATGGACAAGGAACAGAAGGCCAGCGGCACGTACTTCTTCTTGGATAATTCGCAGTTGTGAGTTCATCAGATCCTCATCCTTCTTAGGGGGGTGTGTGTGATCTACATCTTATTTATGTACATTAGTAGATGCATTGTTAAATATGTCGGGGTCCATTCTCTAGCATACTTCCTATAGATTAATCTTTAACTGCAAATGAAAAAGCAACCTGTAGACCAGTGCAAAGCAACCTGCACTTCAGGCGCGCTCAACCTGCACTGCGCATCGGCCCGTTTTGGGGGCCAATGTGGACACGTATGGATCACGTGCCCGAAAAGCGACACTGAAAGGAACTCCCAACTTGACGCCGCCGTGAACCAAACCACAAGCTGATCCGACACCATGAGCCAGCAAGAAGTCAAAGTTCCGTTCTCGGAACAAAGATCACCCGCGGCGTTGAACGTGGCCAGCTTCTTGAGAAACAACAAGGCCTTGAAGGAAAGGACCGGGTTGTTGAACAACAAAGACGACATTGACTTTTTCAGATACAAGAGATTCATCAGAGTCCTCTTGAGCGACGAGTACAAGGCCAAGCAGCAGGTGCCCAAGAACGGCTTGCCCGAGATCGCCGACGAGCAGGCGGCCCAGCAGGTGTTCATCATGATGATCCAGAACCAATTGGCCATCCCGCTCCAGAAGTTGCACTACGCCGAAATCAAGCTGGTCAGAGGATGGACGCCAAACAAGGCCAAGCCCACGTTGAAGAAGATCGACAAGGCCTCGTTGGACGCGGACGCGTACTACGGATGGCTCTACACAAAGCCCAACCCGTTCATCTTGTTGTACAGTGTGTTGGTGATTGCCGGAGTGTTCCTGATCATCTTGTTCCCCTTGTGGCCCATCTTCATGAAGAGAGGCGTGTGGTACTTGTCCATGGCCGCTTTGGGCGTGGTGGCCTTGTTCTTCGCCACTGCTATCGTCCGGTTGATAATATATTTGGTCTCCTTGGTGGCGTTCCCTAAGCCTTTCTGGTTGTTCCCCAACTTGTTCGAGGACTGCGGGGTCATCGAGAGTTTCCAGCCCTTATACGGCTGGGAAGAGCCCAAGAAGAGCAAGAAGAGCAAGAAGAGGAGCGAGGGCGCCGACACTGCCGTTGAGTCGGAAAGCACTTCCAGTGCTACCCCGGCCAACAGCACCCTCACCAAGCGCAAGGTGACCTTGGAAGAGGTAGAAGAGTGAAGAAAGGGCTACTAGTGAGACGGGAGAGCCACCGTGGGCTGCTGTCCACGTGATCCGACCGAGAGGGGTCCATACATCAGAAACAGCCCGTGCTGTGTCACCTGATTCGAAGCACAGTGCTTCAGGTGACCGAAGTTGCTTGTCAGTCTCGGGTCTCGGCTCGGTTGCTGCACTGGCAAGCCTGAGCACATATGCAAGTATTCCAGCCGTACCGCAATGGACAACAACTGTAATCTCCGTAGGTATAGCAGCCCGGCAGAGGACGCGGCGCCGGGGTGGGCGGGTGTCACGTGACGATTATGTAACACCCCAACCGCAACGCCAAAAAGCGCTCCTGAGGTCACTGCTTATCGGTTCCACCACCAGCTCCCACAAACATGGTCATCAATGACTTGACTTTGAACCAGGACTGCTCGTGCATCGCGATCTCCACGTCCGAGTACCACAAGATCTTCAATTGCGAGCCGTTCGGCGAGTTCTACACGTCGTCCCGGAACGAGTCCGTGTCGCAGCTTCTGGCCACCGACACCTACCCGACGGCTTTCCTCAAGATGTTGTTCTCCACGTCGTTGACGATCATCGTGCCGCAGTCGGCCAGCCCGCTGGGCAATCGGCTCTTGAAGATCTTCAACTTGAAGCAGAACCTCAAGATCTGCGAGTTGACGTTTCCGTCCAGCATAGTCAACCTCCGGTTGAACCGCAAGCGGATGTTGGTGTTTCTTGAGATCGGCCAGATCTACATCTACGACTTGAGCTGTGTGCGGTTGCTCAAGGTGTTGGAGATCAACACCTACGAGCTCGGGTCCTTGGACGGTGACTCTGCCGGCCACAGCAGGCAGGACTTGGTGGGCGATCTCAGTGCCGATGACGACTCTTTGCTCGTGTTGCCGATATCGGCGATAAACGACCAGACGGACATGTTCAACTCGGAGGGCAGCGGCGGCAGCGGCGGCGGCTCGAACCAGAGCGGTAGCAGACCCAACTCGCAGCCGTCGACCCCGTTGCTCCAGCCGAGCGACTCGGTCGCGGCCAGCTACGCGTTGGACGACCTCATTGAGTTGACCCACAAGAACGACAACACGGGGATCGGCAAGAACCTCGGCCAGGGCATCACGTTGGAGGACTTGAAGAAGGACGGCGATGGGTGGGTCTTGGTGTACGATACCATCCGGTTGACGCCGCGCTTGATATTCAAGGCCCACAACTCTTCCATCGGGAAGATCACCATATCCAACGACAGCAGCAGCATAGCCACTGCTTCGGTGAAGGGGACCATTCTTCGGGTGTTCCGCTGGAACAAGGAGGAGAACAAGAAACTGACCATCACGCAGGTGATAAACTTGCGGAGAGGACACAACTTGGCCCGGATAAACGCCTTGAGCTTCAACAGCGACAACACCGTGTTGGGGTGTGGGTCTGAGAGCAACACCATCCATTTTTTCCGACTCGCGGGCGAGAATGGCGAGACGGGCGGCGACCACGAGCATGACCTCGAGCACGGGAGGGGAGACGCGTACGAGGACGACAATGACGACGAAAACGACAACGACACAGACAAGGAGGCGGACGAGTACGAGCACGACGGCAGCTTCAGCCGGCCGGGCCGCAGCCGGGCCAGCAGCCGGGTGGACATGGACGACGACTCGGGCGAGCTCGAGGCGGAAAACGGGCTCAGCAGCCGGCGGTCGTCGGAGTACTTGAACGAGAACCTCGCCAACTTGTTGCTCTCCAAACCGGTGGCGGAGCCCAGCGATGACGCCGGCGCCAAGGAGGCGGCGTCCGGCGGCTCGTTCTTCAACTTCACCAAGTTCCGCAAGACGAGCAAGATCATCAACAACCTGTACACCAAGTCGATCATGCGCAAGATCCCGTACAAGGACTACTTTGACAACCTCATCTGGGAGCCGCCGCGGCGGTCGTTTGCCTACATCAAGCTTCCGGACTCGGGCGCCGCGTCGGGCCACGACGTCCGCAACAAGGTCGAGATCGGCTTCAGCAACCAGATGATTTTCGTGGCGTCGTACGACACAGGCGTCTTCTACCAGTACCAGCTTCCGAGCGGGGTCAAGAGACGCGCCAAGAAGGGCGAGGACGAGGACAAGCGCGAGCGGTGTCTGCTTTTGAACCAGTACAGCTTGACTGGGTAGAAGTAGGAGCGGAGGAGCGAGCGGAGGAGCAACAGCAGAAAAAAAAGGAAACGAGCTGGTGGCTGTTTGCAGCCCACGCCGCTCTCGTGGATCGTCACGGGCCCGCTGGCCGCTCTCGTGGACAGTCACGGGCCCGCTAGTGCCGCTGCCGCTGGCGCTGCCTGGCGTCTTTTGCAGCCTCGCGTGAAGGGAACCGCGGCGTGGCGTGTGGCGCGCCGCGCGGCACGTGACCGCCGCCGCTACAATCACAGGAAGAAAAACTTTCGAGGCCCAGCTATCCGTGGAAGCCTTCCCCTCGTTACATAATCTATGGCATATATAATAGTAGTCTAGAATCCGCTGCCCCCTGTCCGCCGCCATGTTGAGAACCAAACTTTCTCAGTCGCTCAGATTTATCAGAATGTCTTCCACCGCCGCCCCGTCGTCTGCCGCCGCCGCCGGCCCCCACGGCCACGCCGAGGCCTCGGTCTTGTTCAGCAACAAGAACTCGGCCCGCCTCATCCACCTCAACCGGGTGTCCAAGTTGAACTCGCTCAACACCGACATGGTCGAGCGCATCACCCCGCGCTTGGAGGAGTTCTCCAAGTCCACCTCGAGCAACGTCGTCATCTTGACCTCCAACTCGCCCAAGGCGCTCTGCGCCGGCGGCGACGTCGCCGAGTGTGCCTCGCAGATCTTGCAGGGCAACCCGGGCTACGCCAGCGACTTCTTCCAGAAGGAGTACAACTTGAACTACTTGATCTCCACCTACTCCAAGCCCTACATCGCCTTGATGGACGGCATCACCTTGGGAGGCGGCGTGGGGCTCTCGGTGCACGCGCCCTTCAGAGTGGCCACCGAGAAGACCAAGTTGGCCATGCCCGAAATGGACATTGGCTTCTTCCCGGACGTCGGCACCACCTTCTTCTTGCCCAGATTGGACGACAAGTTGGGCTACTACTACGCCATGACCGGCGACCTCTTGTCGGGCTTGGACGCCTACTTTGCCGGCTTCGCCACTCACTTTGTCGCCTCCGACAAGGTGCCCCAGTTGATCAACAGATTGTCCAACTTGCTGGCTCCGGTCATCAACGACAACAAAACCGTGTCGTCTGAGGTCATCTTCAACAATGCCGAGTACTTTGCGCAGGTCAACCAGGCAATTGAAGAGTACACCGAAAACAAGTTGCCGGAAAACTACAAGCCTCCCTTCACAACTGGTGAGTTGAAAGTCATAAAAACCGCCTTCTCCCAGCCCTCCGTGGACGAAATATTCGACTACTTGAACAAGGAAGGCTCGGAGTTTGCCAAAAAGGTGGTCAAGAAGTTGTCCTCCAAGCCAATCTCCTCCCTCAAGGTTGCCTACGAATTGTTGAACAGAGGTGCCCAAAATACCATCAAAAAGCAGCTCGAGCTCGAGTTGGTTTCTGCCACCAACATCATGAACATTCCGGTTGAACAAAACGATTTCGTCAAGGGTGTTTCCCACAAGTTGATCAAGAAAATTAGAGACCCTCCCCACCCTCAATGGAACGCAGCCAAGGACATTGATGACAAGTACGTGAAGACTATCACCTCGCCATCCTTGAAAACAACCAAGTTCTTGAAGACACCCCTCATCAATACCTTCTACAACATTGACTACAAGAACTACCCGTTCAACATGGGCTTGCCAAACAACCAGGAGGTCGCCTCCTTCATTGCGGGAACTGATGGCTCAAACAGATCGTACTTGCCAACTCCATCTGAGGTGTTGAAGCACTTCCAAAAGCAAACCAACAACAAGTTGGGTGTGGATATCAAGATCCAAAAGATCTTGAGCTTACATGGCGACAGCTCAAAATATGACGACAAGTACGTTTCATGGAAGGAATAGTGTACATAGAATAATATAATGATTCCGTGAACCAAGCGTATGGTAAGCTACAGTTGTTTTCCACAAACTACACCGTTTACTATCGTTGTTGTATTGGCAATCAACCAAGCTCTAGAATTACATACTTTTTCCACACACACCGCTACTTGAATCGTTCCAAAATCAAATCCTCCCCCAACTCTTCGTAGTCAGCCTTGGTGACAAACCAATTGTCCAAGGCAATGTTGACGCTGTTCGACTCGTTGGTGTCGTTGAGCATACTGGCGAGATTGCAAGCACCAAGCCATCCACTGAATTGTCTGTCCCACTGCTCCGACATATCATTGGTAGCCATGCTGGGCACCGAGGTTATCGAGTACGAGCTGTAGGCGTAGTTGGGAAAGTACTTGTGGGTCAACACCCTCAAGTCGTTCAAGAGCTGGTCACTGAGTCCGCTAGCCAAGGAAGTGCCTCCGGTGATCAAAACGTTCGACAACAAGCCTTTGAAGATTTCGTTGAATCTGGCGTACTTGTTGTTGACGTTTGTTTCCGCCGCAGAGGGGAGCAAGGCGCTTTCCATGCTCTTCAAGCAAAGGAACACCAAGTTGGTTAAGCCATGGGTGTTGGGCTTGTCGACCGCGGGCTCGGGTATGGATATTCCAGGCAATTGGTTCAAGTTGGGCTGGAACAAGTTCTCCAAGTAGTTGGGGAATTCGCCGACCGATATGTGTGTACGGTTTGGCAATTGCAAGTCCTGGATCTGGAAGCTCAAGGCCAAGTTTTTGTATTCTTGAAGGAAGTTGTGACTGATGTGGTGGCTCTTGAAGGACTCCGAGCCGTTCTGAAACTGGGCGGGCAACAAGTTCACAAGGTCTGTTTTCGCCTGGAATTGGTGCAAGAGGTGCAAGCTTAGAAAGTCGCCGGCGTATCGGGAGTGGAAGGCCGACTTGCTTTGGATAATCCCGTCAAGCACAGGGGTTACACTGGTGACCGCGGAGCCGACGTCGATGACAAGCCCGGTGGACCTGCCCAGTCTGTACAACTGGGCCAAGGGCGTTTTCACCAAGGAGAAAATGGGCACCTGGAGCGACTCGAAGGCAATCTGGGCCGTGGTCAACTTGTTCTTGGAGGTGTTCCACGGCTGTTCGGTCAACATCAACGGGTACTCCTTGGGGTCTATTGGGTTGTTGTTGTCGATGTTGTCGTAGACGTACTGCCAGTTGTTGACCAAGTTGTCGAAGTTGTATATGAGGCCGTTGTCTAGAAGCGTCATGACCTCGTTGTCGGGGTGGGAGTTGATGGCATCGTCGCCGACCACGACTTTGTTGTCGCTTCCGACCAGGTAGCTCGAGGAGAAAACGAGCGAGGGTAAGTCTTCCAGAGAGAACCCGGCCTTGGTGGTGTACGATCCGTTGTCTATGACGACGGCAGGAGAGGAATACATGGTCTTGGAGGGCTGGTGCAGACTAAAGTGTTGTTTTCAGATGTTGTTGATATTTGAAAAACGAACGAGTGCGACTAGGAAAAGCTGAGCTTGGGAGAGCTAGGGGGAGTGCGAGTGCGTAGGGAGAACTTAGGGAGAACTCAGGGAGAACTTAGGGAGAACGTAGGGCGAACTTTGGGAGAGTTTGCGAGCGCTTAGGGAGAGAGCCGGCCGGGCGCCGCTGCCAGAGAGACGCGAGTGGTCTCGCTCCGGCGGAAGAGTGTAAAATAGCGAGTAGTCTGGCCGCCCCCGAGGCCGCCC
This sequence comes from Suhomyces caryicola, assembly GCA_030568635.1. NCBI lineage: Eukaryota > Fungi > Ascomycota > Pichiomycetes > Serinales > Debaryomycetaceae > Suhomyces > Suhomyces caryicola. The sequence continues at coordinate 159,531 of JAJMGG010000020.1, read as the reverse complement.
CAGCGACAAGTACCGTCCATTTCTCAGCAGCTTTTTGGAGTGCGGCCGAGAAGCCTGCTCAGTAATCGATAGACCAACGGCCCCGGCCCAATTAGTAAGAGCCCCAATTAGTAAGAGCTCTCTGCGGCCCGATAGGGCAACGCGGGCACGGCGTAGGTAGCCGTCACTGGAAGCAGCCGCTTCTCCGGCGACTGCTTCGGGGCACCCGATCCAGCTGTTGCGTGCATTCGCTCGTTGCCTGTCACGACTTTTCTGTCATTTCCTTGTCGCAAAATCGCACCAAAATTTCGGTCATTTCTACCACCACTTGCAACATCACCAATGCTCAGGCTCAGGACTCTCAAGCCGTTTGTACGGAGACTCAACACGGCCACCGCGACCGTGCCCACGTTCCAGACCACGGTGCTTCCCAACGGGATGACCGTGGCCAGCGAGAACATGCCGGGCACCAAAACCGCCACCGTCGGCGTGTGGATCAACGCAGGGTCGCGAGCCGACAACCCCAAGTCGAGCGGCACGGCGCACTTCTTGGAGCACTTGGCCTTCAAGGGCACCGCCAAGCGGTCGCAGCTCAACCTCGAGCTCGAGGTCGAGAACATCGGCTCCCAGATCAACGCCTACACCTCGCGGGAAAACACCGTCTACTACACCAAGTGCCTCGAACGAGACCTCGACCAGAACATCGACATTCTCAGCGACTTGCTCACCAAGTCGAAGCTCGAGACAAAGGCCATCGAGAACGAGAGGCACGTCATTCTCCAGGAAAGCGACGAGGTCGACAAGATGTACGACGAGGTGGTGTTTGACCACTTGCACGCGGTCGCCTTCAAGAACCAGGACTTGGGAAGAACCATTCTCGGCCCGAGGGAGTTGATCAAAACCATCAACCGCACCGACTTGGTCAACTACATCACCACCAACTACAAGGGAGACAGAATGGCTGTTATTGGGGTCGGGTGCATCAACCACGACGAGTTGGTGGAAAAGGCTAAAAACTACTTCAATCTGATCACCAAGAGCGAAGTCCCCTTCCAGCAGAGCGGTGACGACTTGCCCGTCTTCCACGGTGACGAGATCCGGATCTTGGACGACTCGTTGCCCTCCACCCACGTTGCGTTGGCCGTGGAAGGCGTCAGTTGGTCTGCCCCAGACTTCTTCACTGCCTCGGTTGCAAACGGAATCATCGGAACCTGGGACAGGTCGATCGGCGTGGGCTCCAACTCTCCCTCGCCTTTGGCGATAACGGCTGCCACTGGTGGGCCCAGAAACACCCCGATCGCCAACTCGTACATGGCATACACAACCTCGTACGCGGACACCGGGTTGATGGGGGTCTACTTCACAGCTGAGAAGGACACCGACTTGAAGTTGTTCATCGACGCAGTCTTGAAGGAGTGGGCTCGCTTGAAGGCCGGGGACATCACCGAGGAAGAAGTGGAGAGATCGAAGGCCCAGTTGAAAGCGTCGCTCGTTTTGGCCTTGGATGACTCCACAGCTATTGCCGAAGACATCGGAAGACAGTTGGTCAACACAGGGTACAGATTATCGCCCGAAGAAGTGTTCGAGCGAGTCGAGTCGATCACCAAGAAGGACGTGGTGGATTGGGCCAATTATAGATTAAAGGACAAGCCAATCGCCGTGTCTGCGTTGGGAAACGTCAAGACTTTACCTTCTCACGATGCCATCACCAAGGGCATGTCCCTTTAGGCCTGTTCACGGGCTTCAGCACATACCATCTTTATTCATTATTGTATATATCATCTAACTGTTCTGTAGAAGGTCGTCTGCCGTCGAGGCATCGGCTGCATCCTCCTCGATGGGATCCTCGATCACCTCTCCCTCCTTGACCAAAATCGATTCGTCCGGCACTCTTTTCATGATGTCTGGAGGAGGGAACAAATTGCCGATATTGTCGATCCATCTTCTTCTCTTCTCCAACAACGCCCGTAGTCCGCTGTTGACCGCGTGCTGTTGCGGGGTGGCCGAGTCGAGCTTTTTCTTCTTGTTCTTGCCCTTGAGCCGCTTGATGTACGCCTGGTCCACCTGCTTGTCCAAGTCTTCCAATATCGTGGAGTATTCCTGGAATGCAATCTGTTCTTCGATCAACGGCACAAGCTTCTTTCGGTTTATTCTGTTCCTGGCGGCACTCTCCCTCAACTGCTTTTGTAGTTGCCTGATTTCAGCACACACTTCGTCGTCTTCTCTGTTTTTGACCCATTCGTCATTGTCAATTACGCTAGACTTGGAGGATCGTAACGGGAGCTTGGATTTCAACTTTGATTCTTCCTCCGAGTTGGGCAAATTCATGAAAATCCCAATGTACTTCAACTCTCGTTTCAACCGTTCCTCTATGGAATGGAAGTCGTTCACCTCAGCGGTCACTCGGTAATCCTCGCTGCTGTTGAGCTTGGTTGCGACCTCCTCGTCGTTCCCCCCAAGCTCTGCCAGTTTGTCCTCGTCAATCGATCTATCGTAGTCCTCGGGATCCAAGTTTCCTTCGTGGTTGCTCAATATAGCTGAAAATAACCGGCTGGAAAGCGGTCCGCAAGACACCTCCTCGGTGTATAGGGAGTCGTCGTTCAACTCGTCTATGCTTCCCTTCGGCTTGTACGAGTCAGGCCCAGCTTGCTGGTATGCGGGAGAGATCAACTTGGGGCCCAAGGTGGCATCTTCGTCTGCCCACACATCGGCATAGAACGGTCCCAACTTGGGTATTATGAAAGGAGCGACGTTTGCGTCGTAGTCCGTGGTCTCGAATCCCGGGGGTATCACGCTTGATTCGTTCAGGAACGCGACGTCTTCCACCTGAAAGACCCTGAAAAATGACTCAATGTACGACTGGAAGGTACTGAACTGGACTTGGTTGTTCGGGGGCTTGTTCTTGGAAAAGTCCACGTTGGGAATCTTGCCGGGAAGCAAGTTCTGGAGGTCGCTGTCCGGATACGACGCCACGCCGTACTTCTTTTTGAGATACTCTTTGCCCTGTGTTTCCAAGCCGTTGTTGGACTCGGAGAAGAGGCCCAACTCGGCGATTGCGGAGGCCGAGAGGGTCTGCAGGGGAACAAACTCGGACTTGGGGTTCTTCAATCTGGTGTCGTTGCTGTGGGTGAACGATCCGCTCTGGATCGGCGGAACAGGGTCGTCCTTCGAGTTGACGCGCTCGTCGGCGGCGCTCTTGGGGTCTTCTTCCTTCACTTCGCCGTCGTCCGGCCGGGCGTCTTTGCTGCTGAGTCTTCTCTTCTTGGTGGCAGGGACCGAGTCCGGCGACTCGTCGTCGCTGACGGCCTTGCGTTTGCTGTCGGCGGCAGACTGGTCGCCGTTGCTCTCGCCGGTTTCGTGGTCCAGCTCTTCCGGAGGCGAGTCTTCTTTGTTGAGGGCCACGTTGATCTTGGAAATGACCGCTTCGTCCACCTTCTCGACGCTGTGCAACTCTCGGGAAAGGTTCTTCAAGAGCTTGTTCAAGTTGGAGAGGGTGTTGATGTTCGGTATGTCGTGCAACGAGTCGCCGTCGAGAAGCCCCAACGACAAGTCGTAGGTGAGCTTGAGCTCGTTGATGATGTCATCCAATGCGGTGGACGCCGAGTGTGTCTCCATGGCGTTTGATTGGACTGGTCTGGTGGCACTGGATGTGGTTTCTGTGGTCGAGGTCTGCGTCGCAAACGGTAGTGCGCCCATTCCACTTGCGACATCGAATTCCGCGACACAACCTGGAGCCCACGGCCACGTCCCCACGTTTCGGGCCAACACGCAACACCAGCGGCCGGTGTGGCCATTCCAGGCGTGCTGCCCCACTCGCATGCTGCTCTCGGTTGTTCTTCCTTCTTGGTCTTTGTCTTCGTCTTCGCTCTGAGTTCGGTCTTCTACCTCCTACATTTCATTCCCTCGTTTCAGTCGTCCATTTTATTTACAAGGCTATGGACTATACTGCTGGACATATTGCTTGTCCTTGTGGGTCTTGACGTTTTCTACCAAGCGCTGCACGATCTTGTGCGTTTTCGTTGGAGCGTCCTGCGGTCTCTTCCACTCTTCGGGGAACACGGCCACCGGCTTCTTGATGTGTGGTCTCATGTGGCGCGTGTCGAGAGGGATGTCGCTGAGGTCGTCCTTGGACAAGTCTTTGGCTTCGGCGAGAAGCTTGTTGAACGTATCCACCACCCAACGCACATTCTGTGGTGCTTCTTCAAACTTGCTGGACGGTAATCTGAACACCTCGGTGTCGGTGTTGAACTTGTTTCCGGCCAAGACCTTGAATTTATGCTGCTGTTTGTCGGACAAGCCCAAGTCCTTGAGGTTCACTCTCAAGACAACCTTGCGGTTGAAGGCGTTGCTGGTCTCGTCGCTGAAGTCGGTTTGGTAGGTGATCTGGAGCGGGCTTTCTTCTCTGCGTCTAGGCTGGTACGCCTGGCGGAACTTGGCCAACAACGGCATCTCGAAAGCACTCACTCTCGTGAGGTTTTCTATTCTTCTTTTCTCGTGGGGAGTGGACCCCTTGTTGGCCACCAAGATGTTGGACTTTCTGGGGCCCCCGGAGCCTGGCTTCTTTTCGTTCTGTTTTTCAGTCAAAAATCTCTCCTTGAAGTGGTCGATTTCGTACACGTATTCCAACGCAGGGGCGTTGCTGCTGGTCAACTCCTTCATCGTCGACAAAATGGCCTGTCTCTCCGCATCACTGGGATTGTAGTGTTCTCCCATCTGCGCCTTTCTGGCGTTGTGGAGCTCGAAAATCTGGTCGGCGGGAAGGCCCTTCCATTCGTGGGGATTGAGGTAGAGCGAGTTCGCGGCCTTGGAGTAGAACCTGCCGGCCTCTTTGAACGCTCTTATGGATCTCATGGCTGGGTGGTTCGATTGGGTGTAGAAATCTTGTTCAATTTTTTTGGTACTTTTTCAGCTCCCAAATTACCCGGACACGCTTTGGTGCAGTTGGAGGAAATGCTGCGCGGAAGTAGTTGCAAAAGCTGAGGCTAAACTCGAGGCAACGGCAAAGAGGGCCAGTGCTACGGCAAAGAGTCGGTGCCAAGGTAGCGGCAAGTACGCTGACGCTGGAAGAGATGGAAAGTCGTATAGAAGTAGATATATATTGAGCCCGGCACGACTCGCAGAGGTCGCCAGGTCTAGCTGCTTCGCTAGACGTCAAAGTGAGCCAGTCACCGAGCAGCCTCCACAACACAGCCAAACGCTTCTGAGGGGAGGAGGAGCCGTGCCTGTTGTGGCTCCTCGGCAAGTCGCTTCTCACAAAGGCTTCTCTGAATTAATAATTCAGTGTCGAGTCTGACACCGATGCAGACTTTTGGCCAGACAGACACTTTTCAAATTAAGCTTTGGCCCAATCCACCGTCGAGCCACAAGCCCTGCGTCTTTGAAGTATTTTTCGTTTCTGTAGAGCGGTTGTCGGAGACAATCGAGCCGGTGGCTAGTCTGACGATCACTTAACGTGGCTCGAGAACGATCTCGACAACGATCTCGACAACGATCTCTTGTTGCAGCGTATCGCTAAAGTGCCGTTCGTGCAACTCAGTGGGCACAATTGTTGCGCCTCAGAGGGTGATCAGACACCTCCGGGGAGATCAAACCCCTCTGTCTTCGGAGCCCGCCGACCTTCGCTCATGTGGCACAGCCCGAGTGCTTTCGGGCGCTGTGGTGGGCGCTGAGCCCGCGGCTGCGTCCTTTTGGGCTGCTCGCACTCAGGTGCCGTGGGAAGAGGAGCGTCCTTTGGCTTGTTCTCAGTTGCAACGAATGGTCTTTTTGGTCGTAGGTCGTTTTGGCCAACACTCTCGGCCTGTCGTGCAGAGTTAAAGGGCAAATGGCCAGCACACCCAGCTGCTCCACCCGGCTGGCAAATTCGCCGACTAACGAATTCGGATGCGAAAATATCTTGTGAATTTGGCCAGCGAATTTGGCCAGCAGGCATTGCCGTACCCAACATTTGCGTATTTCATCCCGAATTCCAGCTGCACCCGGCGACGAGTTCGTATTTTCGTACGCTGGAGCGACGCGTCCTGGGAGCACCTCGTCTAGTGCAAGGCGTCCTCTCAACATCCACGACGAGCATGTTTCTTGCCCGTATGAATGTGGTGAAACACAGCGTGGCTGATACGGCCTCCGCCAGCAGCATGCACGTCGAGGAGATACCTTATTTTCTGCCCCCACCCAGCCTGCAAGTACAAGCTAGGTTTATAGATGGAGGTTATTTTTGTACCATTGTCGAATAAGGTTTTCAAGAGGACCCTTTCTCAAGCTTTGTCCTCTTTGTCTCGACAACATTGTGCTCCGATGGTTCTCTTTTCACGCCGTGTGGTACCAGCCCCTCGCTTTGTTCCTTCTTCACGCCCCGTTGCGTTGTCTTCGGAAAGTTGTCGTCCTCTGCTGTGTTTTCTATTGTGCTGGACTCGGGTCTCTGCCGTTTCACCGGCGAGAAAAACAGCGTTATCGACTTCTGGGGCTTGGCCGTCAGTCGCTCGATCAACTTCTTGCCGTTGCTGGACGTCTTCCCCACCTCCTTGGAAACGGGATATATCTCTAGGTCCTCGTAGACGCCGTTCCCCGTGGTATCCAAGCACGTGTCGAGGAGTTTGGCGGACCACTGTAGCTGGGGATCGAGCCAGTCGTGCCACGCCTTGGACCCCGGCGCAAGCATCATGGGCTTGCGGTCGTGGAGCCACGAGATGTCGCCCACGTCGCCCTTGCGCGCGGGGCCGGTCACGATGCTGAAGCTGGAGACGGGGCGGCCGCCGTCGGCCGCAAAGTGCTCGTTGTGCGAGTACAACCCGGCCAAGAAGGTCAAGCGCCCCTTCTTGGAGTGGACAAAGTGGGGGAGCTTCTCGCCGCCGCCCTTCTGCCACTCGAAGTAGCCCTCGATGGGCACCACGCAGCGGCTGCGGCTCTTGAGGCTGTTCCATATGCGCAGGTTGTCCTCTAGCGACTCCTTTCTGCAGTTGAAGTAGCGTGACTGGTACTTTTGGAGCTCCTTCCGCGGGTCGTCCGACTGCGGCTTGGCCCAGCCGGGGATGAGCCCGAACATCAGCGACTCCATGACGTAGTTTGAGGAGTCCTGCGGGTTCAAGTACACGCACACCGCCACGTTGGTGGGCGCTATGTTGTACGACTCGCGGAAGCTGTCGACGTTTGCGGTGAGATTGACGGGCGGGCCCGGGGCGTCGCCCACCAAAAGATTGTTCTGGAACGCGTCCGGCAAGTCGCTCAAGTTCTGCTCGTGTTAGCTCGTGCTTTTGACAGACGACACGCCATACGTACCACGCCTAGCGCAAACCTTCCACACATGGCTTGCTTGGAAAAATAGGGAGCATCACCAATTTCGTGCGGCGGGCCAGATATATTGCAGCCGCTAGCGCGCCGGCCCAAACGCATGCTACTTTCTATATGCAGAGGCGTGCTCACGGGAAGTACTCGGGCTGGGAGTCCTGGTCCAAGAACTCGTCGTACGGCCGGTCGAAGTTGCTGGTGCAGTCGGGGTCGTCCGAGTACTCCTCGTGGCCGTCAAAGTACTCGGGCTGGGCCTCGCGCGGGAGGTTCTCGTCGTACGAGTACGACTTTGTCGCTTCGGCCGGCGGCGTTCGCGCGGGCGGCGGCGCCGGCTCTTGGCGGCTGTCGCTTTGCTCTTCGCCCCCCGGGCCGGCAGCCCGTGCTGCCCGTTCCCGGCGCCGCACCTCTTTCTTGTACTGCTGGTACATGCGCCACTCGCGGTCGCACTCCTCGTACGCCTCAGAGTCGACGCGGGCGTCCTTGGTGGCTCCCAAGTGGTCGCTCCCGACGAAAACAGTGCCCTCCATCCCCTCGGGGAAGTACGTCTGCGAAACTCTGCCGTGCTTGAAGTCCGGGTTGTAGCGGTACGTGTCGCCGTAGCCGAGATCCTTCATCAAGTTGGTGGGGGCATTGCGTAGGTGGAGAGGCACGGGCAAGCGCGCGAGGTCGGGGTTCTCCTTCAACACCCCCTGGGCGGTCCGAAGCGCTCGGTACGACTTGGTCGACTTGGGCGCCCGCGCGAGCTTCACGGCACAGTGCGCGAGAACGATCTCGCCCTCGGGCATCCCCACAAACTCCAACGCCTCCTTGGTGGCCACGGCAAACGGAAGGCACGAGCTGTCGCGCAAGCCGACGTCCTCGCTGGCGATGATGATCATTCGACGGGCGATGAAGAGCGGGTCCTCGCCGCCAAGAAGCATCTTGGTGAGGTAGAAGACGGCGGCGTCGGCGTTCGACCCTCGCACCGACTTGTGGAACGCGCTGATGGTGTCGTAGTGAGAGTCGCCGTGTTTGTCGTACGTGTTGTGGAACTTGCGTGTCGCAAAGAGCGCCTTGAGGTGCTCCATGCTGACGTTGATCACACCCACCTGCTTGGGGTCTTGCGCTTCAACCACCAACTCGGGCTCGCTCGTCGAGCCGCCGCCGCCGCCGTCTATTCGGAAGCTGTCGGACGACAAGTACGCGTGTACCGACTCCAACAAGTTCAACGCCACCCGCGAGTCGCCCAGCGACAAGTCGGCAATGTACGTCAAGGCCTCCCTCTGCAAAGAGATGTAGTGGAGCCCGTTGATCATCTTGCGGGCGCGGTTGACCTGGAAGAGCGCGCGGCTGAGAATCTTGACCGTGGCCTCGGTGGTCAAGGGGTCCATCACGAACGTGTGCACCCGTGAGAGAAGCGCGTTGTTGATCGTAAAGGACGGGTTTTCCGTGGTGGCGCCGATCATCGTCAAGATGCCCTTCTCGATCACGGGAAGAAACAAGTCCTGGATGGACTTGTTGAAGCGGTGGATCTCGTCCAAGAAGAGGATGGTTTTGCGGCCGGTCAAGTGCTTTTCGTTTTCGGCGTGCAAGAACACCTCCTTGAGTTTCTTGGTGTTGGTGTCGGTCCCCGATAGCTCGACAAACTTGTGGTTGGTGTTGTGGGCGATAATACGAGCTAGGGACGTTTTCCCGACCCCGGGCGTGCCCCAGAGGAGGAACGAGGGCATGGGGTCCGCCTGTATCATGTTGCGGAGCGTGCCGTTCTTGCCGAGAAGCTTCTCCTGCCCAAAGAAGTCGTCTAGAGACTTTGGGCGCAAGCGCTGGGCCAACGGGACGCTTGCCTCTCTCCGCAACTGCGTCAACTCCTGGCCCTGCTGGACGTACTTTGACATCTTTGGCTTGCTTTCGCTGTGGGGGGCTGCCTTCTGCCGCACCGGCTCCGGCGGAAGCTGGACGTGCTCGTCGATCTCGATGGTGGTGTTCTCCACGCTCGGGTGGCCCGGCTCGTCCTTCGGCACCACTGGTTCGTCCTCCACGTCTATGCGTTCGTCTCTCGCCCCAATTGGACCGGCGTCCTCGACTCCCGCCGCTTCTTCCCCCCGCGCGCTCTCCTTCTTCTTTCGCTTCTCCTCGATCAACATCTGCGTCAAGGAAGGCGAGCTCTTCTCCACGCGTTGCAGCTTGTCGGGCTTCGGTCTCTTTTCGGTTCCCAAGCCAAAGGCCGCCAACGGGGGCCGTTTGCGGGTGTCCACCAGCTCCTGGGAGTCCAAGCACGAGTTCACGTGCCGCTCAAGAAGGCGCTTGGACACGAGTCTCGAGCATATGGGGCAGTTGGTATCCATCGGCAGTGACATCGATGCGTGTCGCGTCAACAAAAATGGCCCGCTCGCATTAATCCTGCCTGTCGCAAATATCACCAACTGGGGTGTCTACACAAGAAGCCCATCCCACCATGTCGTCGAAGAGAGTGCTCGACCCGTACTTGGACAGCGAGCGCGAGTCGTCGGAGGAGTTGGCCCGCCAGTACAAGAAGTACAAGAACGCGCCCAAGTTCGACCTCAACAGCGAAGAGGTGTATTGCATCTGCCGGCGCCCCGACCACGGCGAGTTGATGGTGTCGTGCGACGGGTGCGACGAGTGGTACCACTTCAAGTGCATGAAGCTCAGCCCCGAGTACTGCAAGCTCGTGGCCAAGTTCTACTGCAAGTTCTGCCAGTGGAACGGCGAGGGGCTCACCAGGTGGAAGCGCAAGTGCCGCTTGGACGAGTGCTGGAACCCCATCGTGCCGGACTCCAAGTACTGCAGCGAGGAGCACGGCATCCGCTACGTCAAACAGGCGCTTCTCGAGCGCAGCTCGTTCTTGGACTTGAAGGCGTCCGTGGTGAAGGACATCCTCGACTACGTGGGCACCGACCACGCGAAAATGGCCCTGCTCGGCTCGACGTTCCCCGAGTTGGGCCTTGTGACCCGCTTCAAGGAGAGTGGCGACGCCAGCGAGTTCCCCGACGAGGTTCGAAGAGACTTGGAAAAGGTCACCAGCCGCCTGAAGGAGATCGCCGAGGCGACAAAAACATATACCGACCGCACGGAGTACGTCAACGGCCTCAAGGAGTCGATAAAGAGCGTCAACGACCTCTTGATGCAAGACATAGACATAGAGCTTCAGAACCAGAAGCCCAAGCTGAAACTGAAGTCGAAACTGAAGAAAATCGACATCTGCTGCTACGACAAAACGTTGACAGACAACTCTGCCACGTCGCTAGTCGACGAAATCTTGCGCGGGGGAGAGGTGCGGGACGAGTTCAAGAAGCTCATCGAGGCCAAGTTGAAGGACGAGTCCGACCTCGAGTGGCTTGACAACAGAATGTGTGTGCAAGACCGCAGGAAGTGCGTAAGGCACAGCGGATGGATGGGGTTGGTGTGCGAGCAGTTGGACAAGAAGATCGGCCAGTTGAATCTGTTGAAGGATCGCTTGGACGTTGAGAGAGAGGAGATCTTGCGGAGCTACACCATCAGGATATACGAGAACCCCGAGCCCGTGGCCGTTCCACCGGCCCCGGTGCCGAACGCCGGTAGCGAGAGCAGCCCAAAGAACGACCCGGTTCCACAGGCGGTAGAGTAGAAGCGTCAAGATTTAACGAGTGCAATGAAAACGTTTATTACTATGTAGGCCGGCGAGGTGTCGCCGCTGGCGCTTGCTCGACGTTCAGTCATACTTCTGGCCGTTTATGGTGGCCACGATCTTTCTGGTGTGCTTGTAGGTTCTGAACTCACACAAGTAGATGCCCTGCCAGGTTCCCACGGCCAATCTGCCGTTGCTGATGGGAATGCTCAAGCTGACGCCGACGGTGGTGCTCTTGACGTGCCCCGGCATGTCGTCCGGGCCCTCGTCCGCGTGGATGTAGAAGTCGCCCTCGGGCACCATCCGGTCAAGCGACGACGTCATGTCCTCGCGAACGTCGGGGTCGCAGTTTTCGTTCAACGTCAACCCGGCGCTGGTGTGCTGTAAGAAGAGGTGGAGAATCCCAACCTTGTAGTTCTTGATCTGGGGCACATTGCGGTACACCTCGTCGGTGATGAGGTAGCTGCCCTTTGCTCTGGCGCTGAGCGCAAACTTTGTTTGTTCCCAAGACATGGCGGTGGTGTTGGTAAGCTGCTTATTGACGGGGGACTGATTGGTGGGCCGTCTGGGTTCTCCACCACTGGCTATATGGAGGAAGAAGAGCAACACTCTGACATTTCGAAGTACTGGCCAGAGGCACGCGCTGGTCTCTACACAAGTAAGGCAACTTGTCCGAGTGGTTAAGGAGAAAGATTAGAAATCTTTTGGGCTTTGCCCGCGCAGGTTCGAATCCTGCAGTTGTCGATATTCCTACTTTTTTGTCTCCGCCCAGAGAGCTAACTTTTTGCTCTTCACTTCGCCAAATGCGGCAGAGGAGATCTCCGTAAGGCTCATTCACACGGAGGGGGTAAAAGGAGCCTATCCGAACAGTTTGAGAATCTGAACTTTTGAGATTCTTCTACTTTTTGCAAGGTTCTTCAGAAATTGTAAACCGAGTGTCAAGAGATCGACTCTTTGGGAAAAATTAACCCCTGACCAACCGCTAGATCTTGAAGTCCTCAAATGCGTGACCAGCACTTCTACAGCTCTCCACATTCGTCTCGGCATTGGAAGCGATTTCATTCTCTTCACTCTCGGGTTTCTCCAGACTCCCGATCGTACAGCTTGGTGCATTGCCGCAAATGCTCTCTCGCGAAGAGATGGGGAGGTGCGAAAAAAAGGCCCGAGCCGCAGGTCTACCCATGAGATGAGTGAAAAAAAAAACGTAGATGAGTTAGAGTTAGTTTCCTACTTCATCAGAAAATGTCCAAGCAATTAGCAGTACACCAAGACGATGCCGACATCTTGTTGAAGCAGAAGAACATCCTCGATGCTTCCGTCTTAGACAAGTACAGAGTGGCCGGGCAAATCACCCAAACCGGGTTGCAATACGCCGTTGGCTTGATCAATGATTCGTACCACTACTTGAAGAGAGGAACCACCCCTATAACCATCCAGGAGTTGTGTGTCTTGACCGACTCGTACTTGACCAAGTTGTTGACCAAGGCCTACAACAACGTCATCAGAGAAAAAGGTATTGCATTCCCCACCACCGTCGAGGTGAACGAATTATACAACGGATTCGCTCCGGAAATGGATGATGAAAAACTATACACTTTCAACGCCGGCGATGTCGTCACCATTTCGATGGGTGTCCAGATTGACGGTTACACCGCCAACGTCGCCCACACCGTCGTGATCTACCCTCCTGGCTCAGAGAAGCCAGAGGGTCCTTTATTGGGAGCCAAAGCAGATGCTATCTGTGCAAGTCACATTGCCACAGAGACGGTCGTGGCCCTCTTGGGCTTGGCCTTGTCTCCAGAGAAGGTTCCTGAGCAATTCAAGAACGGCAACAACATCAGCGGTTCGCAGATCAGAACTCTCGTCGACTCTGTCGCCGAGTCCTTCAACTGTGTCGTCTTGCCAGGCTCCAAGATCAGAAGAGTTAGAAGATTCTTAGCCGGCCAAGCCGAAGGTGTGGTCGCTGAAAGAGACTTCAAGGGTGTTGTATGGGACGAGTCTCACCAAGAAGAGAAATTATTAAACAAGAGTATCGGACAAGACTTGGTTCTCTCCGACAAGGAAAAGACCAGAGCCCGTGCCACCAACAACGCAAGTGCCATTCCAACCGACGAGTTTGTCATTTCTACTGGCGAAGTTTACCAGATCGATATCAAGATGGCCTCTTTCGCTGAGATGAACGAAGCCGGTTTGATCACAGTGGAGGAAATAGACCACTTCAGTGGGAAGAACAACAAAGAAGTACAATTCAATAGTAAGAGCACGGTCTTCATCCGAGATTACGCAATTAACCACCAGTTGAAGTTGAAAACCAGTAGAAGGTTGTTGGGAGACGTCGACAAGAGATTCTCGGTATATCCATTCAAGTTATCATACACCACCAAGCTGTTCCCATTGAAGGAAGACGGAGACGTCCAGGAGCAATTGGAGACGCTCAAGAAGGAAATCACCACCAACAAGTTGGGGTTGTCCGAGTTGAACAACAGACACTTGGTCAAGAGTAAGCCTATTCAAATCACCAAGTTCATTCCTCTCAAGCAGATCTTGCTCCAGGCCAACCCTACCGGTATCCACGGTATGGACATGGACAAGCCCGTCTTACCCGGGATGGAGTTGCCATTGCCAAGATTGGGGGTTTCGTCGTTGTTGTTGAAGTCATTATTGAAGCATGGACAGAACATCGCCAACGTTCGTGAGTCCACCACCATTGTTCTCAATGGAGAGAACAACGAGGTTTTGAGATTGACCGGCGGAGCCAAGACCAGCAAGCCAAGCTGGGTCCACTCCAACTACCAGTTGGCCGGCGAGCACGTGGAAGTGATCAACCAGATCGTCGCCTTGAGCAAAGACAAGAGATTCGGAGTCAAGGTCAAGGAGTGCAACCCATACAAGTTGAACAGCGGAGACGCCATGCAATTGGACGAGTAAGGACGAGACGAGTTTTGTATTGAAGTAAGATAGAGCCAAAAGTAATGAAAGCCAGCAGGAGAGTAGAAGAGAGTACGTTCCGAAAGCAGGACGATGGGCTGCCCCCACACTATGGTGTTGTCGCAGCGGCGGGAGGATACAAAGAACCACAAGCTTAGAGTGCCGCCCTGTATAGGCCGCTACGCCTGGCTAGACTGCCACGCCTGTATAGACCGCCACGCCTGGCAGACTGCACACCTGTAGACTGCACGCCGGGCGTGTTGCCGCAATCTGCGTTTAGCTTTGATTGTTGTGATCCAATTGCATAATTCTCAAATCCAATCGTATCACGTTATCCACGCGTAGTGCCAGTTGCCACCACTCGCACAGAAGGGGCGATTTAAGATTTGGCTGATCCAACTACACTCTTCTTCAGTATTTGTTATTATTAGTATGTGGTATAAGATTTCCAAGTGTAAACGTTGACGAGGATTGCAACCCCCGGTCCAATTGACTATTCGGGCCGATTGTCTGGACGTGTGGCGGGTGAACAGTGTTTCTTGACACGTACTAATCAAGGGGTGTGTTATGTTGGTATTTTGTGCCTGCTACGTCTCGGAGGCCCGCTCGGCAGCTCTACTCTGGCGCGTCTACACTGGCCGACCACGCGTCGGTGCTCCGGGCCAGCCGGCTTGGTGGGCGCCGCGGTCGGCCCGGCGATTGGCCTTGCCTGCCGCCTGCTCAGAGGATTGTTTGAGTTTTGCTGATATTCGACGCCAACGAAAATGCGACATAAATGCGTTACGACACTACACACCCACTCACACAGGACCCTACGACGGAAGAGCCCCGCTCGTCGTTTCTATTCTACTTACTGATTGATAAACTGGACCATGTGTATCGGAACAGTGCAGTGTGTGGCGGCGGCACCGCCGTCGTGCACTTTGGCCCTCACGACCCTACCCCCCGTACGGTAGATCACTGTATTGTTGGATGACCGCCACATGCGGCGACATTTTTTTTGCTGGATTTTTTTTCGCTCACTCAACTGTCCGACAAAACACGATCACATTTTTTTATTGCTGTCAACAACAAATCTATACGTACGATTTGGTCAATCAATCAACTAGTAAGTAGAATTAGAGACTCCGTCGTTGAGGTCGGTCTCGTTCTGCCTGGGATATTCAAAGATTCTACTCAATTGTGCTTTCGGCCTGTGCTCTAATCGATCCTTGTGCCACGCCTTTATCAATCTCCTTAACGTTTACACTTGGTGATTCATTTTCGTTGTCCGCTTTTACTAACTTCCTTTTAGAACAAATAGTCAACACACCTACCAAACCATTCATTTATTTATTGTGAATATCCAATCAATAATCCACCGACAAACCACACCCTCCACAGAAATACAATGCCTGCCTCCCGTGAAGATTCCGTCTACCTCGCTAAATTAGCCGAACAAGCTGAACGTTATGAAGAAATGGTTGAAAACATGAAGGCTGTTGCTTCTTCTGGCCAAGAATTGTCCGTTGAAGAACGTAACTTGTTATCCGTTGCCTACAAGAACGTTATCGGTGCCCGCCGTGCTTCTTGGAGAATTGTTTCTTCCATCGAACAAAAAGAAGACGCCAAGGGTAACGAAACCCAAGTCACCTTGATCCGTGACTACCGTGCCAAGATCGAAGCCGAATTATCCAAAATCTGTGAAGACATCTTGTCCGTGTTAACTGACCACTTGATCTCCTCCGCCCAAACCGGTGAGTCCAAGGTGTTTTACTACAAAATGAAGGGTGACTACCACCGTTACTTGGCTGAATTCGCCACCGCTGACAAACGTAAAGAAGCTGCTGACTTATCTTTGGAAGCTTACAAGTCTGCTTCGGATGTTGCAGTGACCGAATTGCCACCAACCCACCCAATCAGATTAGGATTAGCCTTGAATTTTTCTGTCTTCTACTACGAGATCTTGAACTCTCCAGACAGAGCTTGTCACTTGGCCAAGCAAGCCTTCGATGATGCTGTCGCCGACTTGGAAACCTTATCCGAAGATTCATACAAGGACTCCACCTTGATCATGCAATTGTTAAGAGATAACTTGACCTTATGGACCGACTTGTCTGAAGCCCCAGCCCCAGCAGAAGAGCAAACCCAAGCACAACAAGCTTCGTCCGAGAACAAGGCAGAAGAAGAATAAACAGTGACGATGTTGCAATGTTGTAATTACTTTTAAAAACAACACTACTATCTTGTCCTATTTGTTTTTTATTTTTCTTCTTATTCAATATTTGGTGTTATGTTGTGCTTACCTTTAACTTGTGATACGCTCCAATGACATCAATGTATCTGGCGCCACGGTGCCGGTTCTATTATTATTGCCAATTATCACCATCCACTTTACGGTAATTGAATTTACTGTTACATTAACCTCTTTTGTTTCTAAGTATTGTTTTTGTTCTTTGTTGATATAAAACAGAGATTGTCACTCTGTTATGATGGCTACATTATGACCGGGAAACATTCAATCTCATCTCCTACTCATCTCTAGATAAGTTTAAGTTGAAATTACTATATTATATCTCAAACAACTGCTCTAATAAATAGGGCATTAAATGATATGGTATTGCGCAAGTGACGGGGAGGGGAGGCGAGGAACGAAGATCGGAGCGATGCTAGATGCGACAGCGCCCGAATAGACGACGCCCGGGAGAGCCCCCGAACGCGTGTCCACACGACGTTTTCCAACAATAGGACGCTTGCCAGACTACTCTTGTTTCGGACGGGCAATAATTGGGGCCCATCCACAGCAGCGAGCCCCCTGGCGCAGTTCTCTGCCCCCGGCGGGCGGACGCACTGGCGGCGACGTCACAGTGACGTGTCGCTAGTCGTGGGTTACAGCCATGCAAAAACTACGGGGACGATCCGAGGCCCGAAAAGAGCGGGGGCAAAAGGGGGCGACCTCAGGCGGTGGCCGCTCTCGCTGGAGTTGTTTATCGAGGGCCCTTTGTAGGGAGCCATTTTAGGGAGCCGTTTTAGGGGGCCATTTGTAGGGACCGTCAGTAGTGCACTCGATTCAGGGGCTCATTCCAGGGGAGTGGTCCCTGGCTGGCCACGTAAGGTTGGGCAGGCGGATACACGCTTTGCAGGCGGCGGGCAACGGTGTGCAGCTAGCGAGAGCCGCAACGCCTATCCGCCAGGCAGGACGGCGACCAGATCAGGGGTCCAGCGAGAGCTAGCGGTAGCGGCCACCCGGCCCGTCGTGGAGTGTTTGCCCAAATTGACGCGCCACAAAGTCGACAAAATTTTCACAAATCAAACATAAACAAAAAGACGATACGACTGATCGATAAAAACACTCCATTCCGTTCCCACCAGTTTGACCGTTTTCCTGACCGTTCCGTCGCACACCGTCATCAATCATTCTATCGTACAATGCCAGAAGCTGTTGGAGTTGCTAACTTGCCTAACCAAAGGTACGTCCCCTCGCCGTGTCGGGCGACATGTGTTTGTTGATGCTCGTCATACTAACGTGTTCTAGGTACAAAATTGTCTCCAAACAAGGGTCGACTTTCACCCTCATGGTGGCCGGAGAGAGCGGCTTGGGTAAGACCACCTTCATCAACACGCTCTTCCAGTCGTCGTTGAAATCATACCAGGAACCCACCGAAAGACACAACAAATTCACAAGTGCCCACCAGACAGTCGAAATCGACATCGTCCGGGCCATTTTGGAAGAGAAGAACTTCAAAATTAGATTGAATATCATCGACACCCCGGGCTTCGGCAACAACGTCAACAACCACGACTCGTGGACCCCGATCATCGATTTCATTGACGACCAGCACGAATCGTACATGAAGCAAGAACAACAACCCACCAGAGGAAACAAGAAGGACTTGAGAGTCCACGCCTGTCTCTACTTCATTAGACCCACCGGACACTCCCTCAAGCCCTTGGACATTGAGATCATGAAGCGTCTTTCGACCAGAGTCAACTTGATTCCGATCATCGCCAAGTCAGACACCTTGTCCCCTATTGAATTGGAGGCGTTCAAGTCCAGAATAAGAGATGTCATCGAAGCACAGGACATCAACATCTATACCCCGCCATTGGAATTGGACGACCCCGCTAGTGCCGAGCACTCGAAGCAGTTGATCGAGTCCATGCCATTCGCCATTGTTGGCTCAGAAGAAGAGTTCGAAGTGAGTCCCGGTAACTTCGTTAGAGGCAGAAAGTATCCATGGGGGTTGGTCGAAGTCGAAAACGACCAGCACTGTGATTTCAAGAAATTGAGAAGCTTGTTGTTGAGAACAAATATGTTGGACTTGGTTTTGTCGACTAACGAGTTCCACTTTGAGACTTTCAGATCTATCAAGTTGGGTGGAAATGAGGACGACCCTGCCAATGCAGAAGGCGAGAACAAGGATGAGGTTATTAATGAAAATGGCGAAGTCGTCAAGAAGAGTTTTGCTAAGAAACCAAGAAGATTACACAACCCCAAGTTCAAGGAAGAGGAAGATGCATTGAAGAAGTTCTTCACCGAGCAGGTCAAGGCCGAAGAACAGAGATTCAGACAATGGGAATCCAATATCGTCAACGAGAGGAACAGATTGAACCAAGACTTGGAGGAAATGCAAACCAAGTTGAAGTCGTTGGAAGAGCAGGTCAAGAAGTTGCAATTGGTGAAACGTTAATAGGGGGAAGACATTGAGGCGTCAAAGTGACACAGAGTTTAGATGGAATGAGAGGACGACGGAGGATCAGAGCCCATGGCCCCACTATTTAGTCACAAGAGACACTTGGTGCCCGTTCTACCCGAGGTCGGCCCCACGAGACCCAACGTTCCAGTGTTGAGTGTGTTGCTCTAAATATCTGTCTATTTGTTTATGTAGTTAAGTTCTTCGATATCGAGCCTGTAGTTGAGGCAAGCGCGAGACGCGTGAACCACAGTACCGTGCCAGCAAGTGATTGGGCTCCGTGGCGCCATGGCAGCGGCGATTTCGAGAGCTGGGCACTATTTATGGTAGGTCGGTAATCGCACGCCCGCGGTTATTGACGGTTGGGCGATTGATGAGTAAACCATCCCGATCGATACCACCTCCAGGCAGCCCGGAACCGATGGACCAGAAGCACTACATGTATACGGGGGCGATAAGCTCGCCGAACAACTTCCAGGCGCCCGAGGAGTCGAACGGCGGACGCGGGCCGCATATGTACGATCCGGTGATTCCCCATGGCGACCCCCAGCCCGAGTTGCTGAACGAAGAAGGAGAACCGAACGGGCCCAAGTTCAGAAGAAATTATAAGGCGTGTCTTAATTGCCGTGTTCGGAAAGTCAAGTGCGACTTGGGTCCAGTCGATCTGCCTCGCGAGGGTAAATGCGCCCGGTGCCAGCGAGAGCGCAAGGATTGTGTGTTTGTGGAATCCAAACGGGGAGGAGCCGCCAACGTGCTTCTCGGGAAGAAGAAGAGGAAGAGAGATGACGAAGAGGGCAGTCCGATTAGTCCGTCCGACTACAAGTCGCTCACGCCCGACAACTCGTCCAGCGAGCGGGACTTGGAGCGCCCCGGGCTTGGCTCGAAGAACTCGCTGTATCAACGCCACGATCACAAACTCCCCTCGGTGACCAACATCTTGAACCAGGGACCGTCAGAGAACACCTTGAGCCACCCAAACGGTCTTGACGAGCAGACCTCGAAGCAGAACCAGTCGAATCACTTTTCCACCATGGAAGGTGCGTTGGTGTTTTTGGCCAATGCAGCAGGGACGATCGCCAAAGCCGACGAGAGGGATAACATCGACGCTCGAGCAAGGCACGAACAGTTGGAGTCCAACTCCCGGCCCAACACGATCCTGGCCCACGGACAGCCCACCAAGAGGTCCGACGTCCATCTACCGAATATCTTGAACGACGATTCCAACAGTGCCAACCTGGCGGGCTCAATACCGCCGTACATGAAGCCGGCGGCGTACAACACTAGAATGTCGATGCCGGCTGCAGAGAGCGAGTTCTCGGTCAGACCAAAGGGTTCGACGTCCCTTTCGAATATTGAGTTCATTGGAGAGCCAAACGGAATCATTTCGGAGTACGAGGCCGAGCGATTGATCAACTTGTACTTCACCACCATGCATCCCTTCTTTCCTAACGTACCCAAGTTTTTGCACAGTTCCAAAGTGCTATCAGGCTATCCCATTTTATTGGGTACGATATTGACTATCGCGTCGCGATACCACCCGCTAGAGAATAATGTCGGTGTGCATGCCGGTGTTCCAAAGAACATCGAAGTCCATGATCGCTTGTGGCTATACATACAGAGGTTGATCTCTCAGACGGTCTGGGCTGAGGCCAGCACCAGATCCATAGGCACAGTATTTGCATTCTACTTGTTTTCGGAATGGAATCCTAGAGCGATCCATTGGAGGTGGAGCGACTACGCCAACAAGGCCGAGGACGTGGTGGAATCCGAACCCACCAGCTTTGGTGGCTATAAAGCCCCCGCCGCCAACGAAAATCAGAATTCTGGAGAACCTAAGCTAGCAGGCTTGGGAGCAATGAGAAGAAGTTATAGAATGGCCTGGATGTTGATTGGCTCTGCGGTTAGATTGGCGCAGGACATGGGGTTCATGGAGATGAGCCCCAAAACATTCTTGGCTAGTCATATATCTGAAATCAACTCTGTGATGAACATCAGCCGTAGGTCGATGTTGGCACACTCCTTGTCGGAGGTTGATTTGGATGAAGAGGAGGTCGACACTGACGTCCCAGAGCTAGGCGAGGATGAGGACGAGGATAGCAGGATCTTGCAGATGTCAGAAGATGAGTTGAAGAGAATAGCGGGCGATCACATATTAAAGTTCACCAAATCGCAAAAGGCACAAATAGAATTGCTTCAGATTATTTCTCTAGGACACGAATCCCTCTATGGTTATAAAGCTCAGCTTGGAGGGTTGACCCAGAGACAGAACCTTTCCATTCTAAACATCATCAGTCCATTAATTAACAATTGGGGAAGAAAGTACAAGGAGTATTTGATCCCTGGAAACTTCAGCAAAGGATTAAGGAATGTGTCCAACCTGCAAGCACATTGGGTAAATATCAACTCGAAGGTGGCAAAGGAGCTTGCAGAAAGTATCGAACACGAATCCTTTGTATTCGAGTTCAACTATGTGAAACTATACATTTACTCACTTGCATTAAGTCCTTCCCCAAAGTCTATGAAGGAATATGAAAAGAGGAATAAAAGGAAAGCTGGGAAAATGACCTTGAAGCTAGACGAAATGTCGATGTCCGCCAAGTACATCGAACAGGCATTCAATGCAGCAAATGAAATGTTAATCGTTGCCCACAGAGTGCACCGGTTGAAGATGTTGAGGTATATGCCCGTGAGATGGCTTACAAGAATTGTTCGTGCGGTTGCATTTATTGTTAAGTGCTATTTAACTATCACTGCTCACAAGAAGTCTTCATCCAAGAATCAGTCGACGTTGATGAACAATCCAATTGACAGCTTTGACTCGACTATTCTCTCTTTGTCTTTGATTACAATCGGAGATATCATTCAAAGTATCCAGAGAGCTGCTATCACGTTAAGGGACTGCTCGCCTGACGAGTTGCACCTATGCACTAGGTACTCCAATGTTCTAATGTATTTATGCTCGGAAATGAAAACTAAGTCCAGAAGTTTCCGGGATGAGGAGGAGTCCGACCCTGAAGTCACTGCTTACAACAAGCAGAGAGACTCACAGGGCGACCTCGAAGCCGAAAGTCCGCAATATCATAACCAGGTTCCAAATGAAAGCAATGTTGGCAAGCCTTTTCAAGATCCTTACGCTAGCCATGGTACGTCTAGTCACTACGGTTTCGACTCCTCGGCATATTCGCATCGTCAACACGCGAATGTGAGTACTAATGAGACGATGAGTGGGGAGAACAGCCCTCCAAAAATGCTTTTAGGAGACAATGAAGTCATGGAATGGTTTATGAACAACAAGAATGTTGGATTGGACTTTGTTGGACCTTGGACCGAAATGATCGAGGAACAGTTGAACTTGAATGATCAGTTTAACTTTGACGATGCCCTATAAAATCGTTTTTTTCTCGATATCTCCGATCAGTTTGATAACTGACTTATGGCTAATATATTCACATGTATGTACAATAGATTTCAATTCCACACCTGAAATTGGTCGATTAAGTTGGTAACAACATTCCCTATCTGTAGAAGTAGTTGTGCGTCGTGGGTAGAGCGAAGTTTGGGTGCAAAATTATAGTCCATCCACTCGGGAGATGTCAAATAATCTTCCAACGGCACTGCCACTTGCAGTATTTCCTTCTTGATTTCAAAGGAGATGTCGTCAACAGTGACGTTAAGATTCAATCGAAAGCTAATTCTCGACATTTTTTCAAGATTTTCATTGATCTCATGCAATTTGATGATGCTCTTCTGAGCACTTGGGTTATTATGATCTGCCATATACTTGAGCAACGCTATTCCCTTGTTTAACTGCTCGTATGTTTTCCCGTTGAGCGAGCCGATGATAATCATTAGTATGGCAGAATACAAATGCTGGCTCTCCCACAGATCGAGGACAAATATGTACTTGTTGACGAATAGGTTGGCAAGCAAATCGATTGTTGCGCAAGATGAAAACAACCCTTTAGTGCTGGCGGCATCAACTTCGGACACGTTCTCGATAACATTATGAGAGTTTGGGTTGAATAGTATTGATATTAGGGGGGTGGTGATGAAAATTATCAACTGATGGTAACGCATGAACAAGGTCGTTACTGTACGATTCGGAGGGTTTGCAACCTTCAACTTTCTGAACTGGGTCAATAAGGGAACCTCGAAATTTTTGAATAAGTCCTTGGAAGACTGGAGAATGTTGTTAAGGAGTATCTTTTGATTGAGCTGACTGGTATTGATGTAGTTGATTGAGAACGTTCGTATGTTGGGCCCGTAAATCAACCGAACGAGTTTTGCGACGTACTTGGCGAGATGAACATTGACTTCCAATATGTTGCTGTCGAAGTTGTCACCAAGATCAAAGTAGTTTTCGCATGGTAGATCTACGTCGGTGTCGGTGTACTGGAAGTTCACCGCTTTTGTAGCCCAGGTGATGTCTATTACGAAGACAGTCCACCAAAGTCTCTTAGCTTTCTCGGAAAAGGTTCGGTATTTCAAAATGTCATCCTCGAAACGCAATTGTGGCATTTCCCGTTGTCTGTGGAATCCTCTTGCCAAAGCTGATCTGAACGCTACTCCCACATGATTGTACATTGTATTCTTTTTATCTAGATTTGCGGCATAAAGAGCCAATAATAAGGCAGTCTGAATAAATAGAAAGTCAATATCTTCTCTTGTAAGATGGAACAAATGTTCAGCTAGTAGAAAGAATTCGTGACCGGGTGGGCGTGAATCGATTGAATTGCCATGCTTGATGTTCATGAGCTGCTCTCCAAAGGCAATGATAGTGAATACGTGACAGACGGATATTTGACTCACTTCGTGTTCGGAGGAGTCCTTTTCGAATAATTGGTATACGCTCTCAAGGATACGCTGGAACTCTTTCATGTCGATCAAATAGAATTCCGAGCAGTAGCTGGAATACACTTGACTGACTAAGGTGAGGACGTAGTTCCTGTCGGGAATATGCTGTTCGCAAGCCTTGAATAGTGCCAACTTGAGTGGATCATTTCTGAATTCGGGCTTGTATAGGTTTTCACTCAAGACAAGGGATTCGGATCTCGACAGACCCTCTGAGGGGGGATATAGTACATCGACTGGGGAAGGGGAAAGGGTAGTTATTGTCTTTGAGGTTGAGTGAGTTGGTGGAATGTAATTGCCTCTGATAGGCTGTTGTTGATTAATTTCTAATAGGCTCTCCAAGTATTCGACTCTTTCGTGGAGCTTGTTAAGGTCGCTCTCCATCAACACAATCTTGCGATCTTTGGGCGGGTAGAAGCACCCGTCTGCTTTGTTGACATTCTTGCAGTTAGAGCACGCCGGCTTCTCGCCGGAGCACTTGACTTTGGAGAGTTTACATCTCGTACAAGCGTAGTGGGACCTCCCATAAACCTTAAGAGGTTTAGGCTTCTCCACGTTCATTGTGACACAGATATAGATTGCAGCCTGAGATCAAAGGCTAAAGCAAGGGTCGGAACGGTAGATTGATGACTGGAAACGAGTAATGAACGAATTGAAAGGGTATCACTTGTATTTTGTAAACTGAGACATGTAGGAGAATTTCCAATCTCCAACCCTAGGATATCGGTGTCATAAAATATTTGCTATTAACCAACGAACGGATGTGGAAAGTCAAATGGGAGAAAACAGCACAAGCAAATTGTAATTATTCTAATAGTGACAAGGACAAGGGCCAACAAAACTTTCACACCATATGCCACGTAAAATCTTATTAAGATCCATTTGATGGGGGTCCGTCAAGGTTTAAGCTCCGAAAATATTTTTACCGGCTGCAACGGTTTTAGACAGTACTTCCCTATTTAGATTTACAGTTCGCGAATTCTGCAGATTCCTCGGATTCAATGTTATTCTTGTCTATTTGAACTCTAAAAAATGGAATTGCAGCGGCGTATTGTACATTGTCAATGGTGGAGACCCTCATGCGTAGTCTTACCAACAGGCAGGGCCACTGCGCGCAAAATAGTCCCTGAATAGCAATGATCAGCATGGAGCCTCCGAGGTGAGCAACCCAGCGATAAGAGAAGAAGGAAAGGTTGGCTTTTTCGGCGACCGCTTGTGAGATCAGCCTGCTCATGGTCGCTAAGGTGAACCAGCAATGTGTTTTTTTTAGTTTTTTAGTCTTTATTTTAGTGTTTTAAGAAAAAAAAGCTAGAATCGGCGTTGACCAAAATCACTCAAATGTATATATCATTTAGCAATTGGGTATTGGAGTTTCGGAATATTATCTGAAACAAAAGGCTGTTTGAGTACGACAAGCTTCCAGAGAAAATATTCATTAAATAAGGTACCCAGCGGAGAAAATAGGTTGATCTATAAGATTGCCACATGGAAGTACATTGAATTTGGGCAAATTAATAAGATCCGACGGTCTAACCGTTGTGGATATTTTTATTGTTTAGCAAAGAAGGGTCCTTTCCACTTGCAACGGGATTGTGAGGCGAATTCGCACATGCGCTTGTGCTGGAATTTGGCGTCGGAGCATTAGGTAACCTAACCAGTAAGCTGATGAGATCTACCCGCCATTTATGTCTTAGATTTCAAACCCTGCAGGTATCATTCGACAGCTGATGTGACGTTGTGACACTGTTATCGGGCATCCTAGAGCAAACATAAATGCCCTGCATAACTTTTTGACTTGAAGACTCGAGCTACTTTCGGCTGCGCATGTGGGAATTTCACGGCCACGAGAGATCTGGCCGAAAGAGCGAGGTTGCCATATGATGGGGTCAACAATCCAATACAGAATTGGAGACGTGATTGCAAGTGAGGAGGTAGCAAAATAGCCAACTTGAAACAGGTTAGCACGGTGGAATTCACTTCCGGCAAAAGAGGGGGCCGTATTACGTGGAGCGAGGATAGGATTTAAGAAGATAACGCAAAAGTGACATGGTGGGGGACGCTGCTTTGCTGCATGAAGACTGGCCCCAGTGCTGGATCGATCGGACGACAATTTTTCACGGCAGATGGTCCGGTGTAACTCCTTCAAGATGAAACTAAGAAAATAAAGTAATTATAGGCGACCAGAACAAACAGGCTG
The DNA here is from genome assembly GCA_030568635.1 of Suhomyces caryicola. NCBI lineage: Eukaryota > Fungi > Ascomycota > Pichiomycetes > Serinales > Debaryomycetaceae > Suhomyces > Suhomyces caryicola. The sequence goes on along the minus strand of JAJMGG010000020.1, from coordinate 134,018 downwards.
CAATGGCATAGCATTTGCTGGGGGGGTAAGCCTCGAAATATTTTGCCCGGACGTGTCAGCAATAAGTAACAAAGGGTGTGAATAAGACGGCACACGTTCACATGTCATGATTACAGGGAAGCGAGCGAAGGAACAAAAGTCAATAGATACGTGGGTCCAAAAAGTAAAAAGGTAAAAAGGACAATACGAGGGGCCCAAAGGAGAACTACGGGATGACAAAGCCGGCGAGCGATGAGGAGCGTTAGAGAGTGTGGGTGGGGACGGCGAGGGTGTGGGTGGGGACGGCGGGGGTGGGGGAGGTACAAAAGGGTGTAGGTGGAAATGTGCGAAGGTGCAGGGTGCAAAAGGCGCAACGTTGTCAAAGGCGCAACGTTGTAATAGATCTGCCAAGGGCCAGAGATGGGGCACAAAACAGACGAGGGAAGGGTCCAAGCGAGACGAGGATGGCGGCCACGCAACACTGGAAAGGTTAAAGACGAACCGGGACCAACGTTGTGGCAGATGGCCAGTGAGAAGGCCAGCGTGGGCCAGGCAGAATACGGCGCCAGATAAACGACGCAAGACAATGGCAGGCGGAGACCGACCGGAGGGCGAGGCAGGCGGAAGGCAAAACAGAGCACCGGCACAAAAGGCGACAATGAGGAAGGCGACCGGGAAAGGCGACCGGGCAAGGCGACCGGAAAAGGCAGCCGGGAAGGGCACCCGGGAAGGGCAGCCGGGGACGGCGAGCACAGCGTGGCGGACGACCACGGCCGGTCGCCAGGCCACAAAACGGCGCACTTTCCAGCGGGTGCGCCAGGCGAGCAGAGCCCACTCTTTTTCCCGCTTGTCTGCCCGCCCGCAGCGTGGGGCGACAATATAAAGACCCGTGTGTTTGTCAATGTGACATTGTCACTGAGTTGCTGCCGATAGATCGGGCAAGTGAAACTGGAGCAAGCCGTCGCTGGTTTTTTTGACAATGCCCCCATCGGGAAAAGTCACAACAAGACGACGTAAATCTGCACCAGCGCGCAAACCGCACAGCGTAGCCGGCTGTTGTCATCGGTTACCAGGTTTGATCATCTAAACATTGCGTATGGAACAGTTTTACCGAAGAGATAGGAAAACGTAAACACCCCGGGCGACGCAAAACAGACGCCGGCATGTAATCGGGCGCAGAGTGCTGCGGACGGCCGCTCACGTTTTCCAGCACCGCGGCGGCGGCCCACACCGCCGGCCCACACCGCCGGCGCCCCAGGCCCGGGGCGCTCCAGTCAGGGGGCGGGCCCGAGGGCCATTAGTTCCCAATGCGGCCGCCAGCCAGATTCCCGGCGAGTGTTACGCTTGTTATATATTTAGAATTGCACACGCCGAATTTACGTTTCCCGTTCGAGTAAAAAAAAAATCCACGATGTGCGCAGCTTTATAAACCTGATCGACTCTCCCTGCAAGTAAAATTGTACTCACTACTTCTTTTTAGCACACTTCATTCGTTAGTCAAAATGCAATTCAAGAAGTTATTAGCACTCTCCGCCTTCACCGGAGTGGTCTTCGGTGCCAACAGTATGTATCACGTCTAAGTTCGTTCTGGAGCCGTCGTCTCGGACGGGGTCCCGCCCTCGGGCCGGCGCCGTGGTCGTCAAAGTGGCGCTACCCGAGATATCCCCTGAACTCCCTGAAAGTTTTTGCCCAGCCCGCCAGTTTTCCACACCACGGCCGCCCACGGCCCACACAGCGAGGAGTCCACCGGTCCTGCCGTCGTCCACCTTCTGGCGTGCTCGACAGACGGCCAGCGCCCGGAGGGGGACCCTGATTGGCCGGTCGTATAATCTGCGCTGGGTGTCGAATTTTTTTCTTCGCCCAGCCTCGCTCCTAGACCACAGTCTACACAGCCTGATTGGACGAAAATGCTGGTACGAACCCCCCGCCCGCCTGTGCGCTGAAACAATCGGCTTGCACCGTCGTATATTCCCCCCCCTGTGGCTTGTTTCCAATTTTTCACTCAGATCAGGGCTGTGCTCGGCCGGAAATTCTCGACAAAACGCCGCATCCGAATTAGGAATTTCTCCGATATACGATGATCTCCCACGAATGGCACTCAATATATTAGTATACTAACCCTTATTTTCTAGACTCCACCTTGACCGTCGCAACCCCCACTGCCTCGTCCGGATGTTCCTTCTCGTCCTTCACCGCCACCAACTCGGCCCAAGTCCAGTCCGTTGCTGCTTGTCCCACCGCAGTTGGTGACATCAACATCCAAGGTGACACCTTCGGTGCCATCGACTTGAGCGGAGTCAAGCAGATCTACGGTGACCTCAAGATCGTCAACGCCATCAAGGCCGTCACCATCACCGCCCCAACCTTGCAGTTGGTCTCCGGTAGCTTGGTCTTGACCAACAACACCATCTTGAGCTCCTTGAACTTGGCCCAATTGACCACCGTCGGTACCTTGAGCTTCAACGCCTTGCCAGCCTTGGAAAAGACCGGCTTGACCACCGGTATCACCTCCGCCGAGTCCGTCGTCATCTCCGACACTGGTTTGACCTCCTTGGACGGTATCAACGTCTACGAATTAAAGGTCTTTGACGTTAACAACAACAAGGACATTCAAACCATCGACTCCGGCTTAGAAAAGGTCACCGACACCTTGTCCATCTCCTACAACTCCGAAGATGTCGACGTTGTGTTGGACCAATTGACCTCTGCTAGCAGCGTTGACTTCCAAAACATCCACTCCTTCTCCGCCGCCAACTTGACCACCGTCAACGAATCCATTGCCATCTCTTCTTCTTCTGTCACCGAAGTTGAATTCAAGGCCTTGAAGACCATTGGTGGTTCTTTGACCATCAACGACAACGACGACTTGGACGAACTCGACTTCCCTAAGTTGACCTCCATCGGCGGTGCTTTGCAAATCTCCGACAACGAGGACTTGAAGTCTTTCGACGGTTTCTCCAAGTTGCAAACCATTGGTGGTTCCGTTAACATCAACGGTTCTTTCGACAACGGTACCTTTGAATCCTTGAAGAAGGTCGACGGTGGTTTCACCTTGAAGTCTACCGGTGACTTGTCTTGTAAGGAATTCGACCAATTGAACAAGGACGGTGACATCAAGGGTGACAAGTACCAATGTTCCGGTGCCGGTGGCTCTTCCTCCTCTTCTTCTTCCAAGAAGAACAGCGGAAGCTCCGACTCCAGCTCGTCCTCGTCTTCCGACTCATCTTCTACTTCCACCAAGTCTAGTACCAAGAAGAGTTCCGGTGCTGCTTCCAACAACGGCAAGTTCGCCGCCGTTGTTGCTGGGTTCGCCGCCATGGGTGTTGCTCTTTACTAAGCGAATGGCTCAGTTCAAAATTTCTCCACCGTCATGTACTGCGTCTGCAGTCTTTTTTAACAACAAGAAAAATGTTACCGACTCTTGGATTATGATGTGATGAAGGATGCAAAATACAACCAAAAAAAATTACGTTTGGCTGCCCCAAAATACTTCATCATCTCAATTGTGTGTTTGCAACTTCCTAATCAAGCTTCCCATCTCTCACAGACGTTCGGTGCTATTTGTCTTGGGCACTATCTTCAGCTGGCCGGCACGCACCGGAGGTGTAGAGGTCAAAAGAATAATTCACTGTGGTTGGTGTCTTACTAATACTATCTTTTTCCTGTTCCTTCTATTAAACGTCCCATTATTTCTTTCTATTTACTATTAATATAAGTATTGATTAGGCAGACCCGGTAGGCACGTGTGCCTCTTGCGCCGCAGGGCCGCTCACCAAGTCCTCGCCGCTCATGTGCTCGACGGTGGTGATGTTCAAGCGTTTGGCAAACTCCTTGGCGTACTGGTCGCCGGCCTCGCGCACCAGCAACGTGTGGCCCGTGAGCGCTCCGATCGAGGTGGCCCGGGCGCCGGGCAAGCCGCACATCTCGTGCGTGTTCAAGTACTTGAGGTCGGGATCGACATTGAGGCCGATGCCGTACGACGTGATCGCCCGCTGGATGTTGCAGCCCACGGACGCGATCTTGCGCTCGTCGGCGCCGACCCACACGCCCGGGTTCTCGTTCACGTGGGAGGCGATGCCGTGGTTCTTGGCCAACATGTTGCGCACCGACTCCAACAAGACCGAGTCGACAAAGCACTTGACGGTCAAGTTGCGGAACTGCTTCAAGTCCAAGATGGCGTACGCCACAAGGTGCCCCTGGCCGTGCCACGTGATCTGCCCCCCGCGCTCGAGCTGGTGGTACCGGCACCCGAGCGCTTCGAAGCCGGCGATGCGCTCGGGCATGCTCGGGTCGTGTTTCATCTTCTTGCCGCCGGTGTAGACGTTTTCGAACTCAAACGTGAGAAGCGTGGGGAACGGCTTCATGTTCAAGATCTTCTTGATGAGCCCGTCCTCGTACTCGTTCATCACGAGCCCCTGCTGCGCCATGGCGGTCTGCTGCTTTCGGATCTTGCTTTCCATCTTCTTGAAGTCGAGGTTGGCGTTCACCATGCTCTGCTGGATCTCCTGGCCCTTCTGGAACGACGTGATGCCCGGAAAGTGGATGTGGCGGAGCGTGTTGTAGTTTTCGGTGAGCGGCGCGAACTGGGTGCAGCTGGCGCTGCTCATCCGCCGGAACACGAGTCGTTGCATCTCTACTTGATCTGGGGACCCGTCTCGGGCACCACCGCTCGCTAAGACGATCTGGCGAGGCGGCGAGACGCGCACGTGACCCGGTCTAGCGCGGCGCCTGGCTAGCGCTCGCCGCACGTGACGGGCTCTAGCGAGGCGCCTGCAACCGGCGTTCGCCGCACGTGATGCGATGCTATCTAGCGCCTGCCGCCGGCCCCCAGACCACACCGACAGTGATGGCTGCCAACGTGACCGCCTTGGGCTTGCACAGACGGCCGACCTCGAGCAACGTGCGGCTCAGCACCAAGCTCGCGCCCACCACCGCCACCACGACGGCGACCGTGACGCGCCACGGGTCGCTGGCGCCCCCCACCCCGAAGCAGAAGGTCCCCGTCTTGAAGCGCAGAGCGTTCCGGGACGCCGGCCCGCAGGAGTCGGACCAGGCCAGCGAGATCGAGACGTCCGAGCCGTTCAAGTTGTTGTACCGCTTGTTTGTGCCCAACAAGTACTTGATCAAAAACAACCGCGTGTCGGTGCGCCACCTCCTCAACCACTTGCCGTTGATCGTGCCGACGGGCGCCGAGATCAAGGACACCAACAACGTCAACTTCCAGGTGCACATGTTCCTCAGCACGATTGTCGTCAAGTTCGTCAACTCGTGGTACTTGGACAAGTTGAACACCGACAACATGGACTTTGTCGCCTTGGTGTACCAGTTGATGTGCGACGTTGTCCGCGACTTGGGCAAGCGCGTCAACCTGGCGTTGAGGCACGAGAACAGCATCCTAGACGTGCTCGACCAGGTGTGCGATATCTTGAACGAGCACTGCTCGGAGTTGATCTGCGACAGTGCCCACGGCAGGTACCCCGTCAAGTTTCTCAACACGCAGCTGGCCGCGGCGAACGTGGTGGCCCGAGAAGACCCGCGACAGCTTGAGCAGCGGTTTCTCGAGCAAAGGCACTTGATCTTTGAGAGCCCCGCGGCTGCGGACCTCGACCGCTCGGACGACGTGTTGGACGACAGTTTTATTTTCGCTAACGACACCTTGGACGAAATCAGACAGAGCGAGCCGGCCGACGAGAACAACCAGAACATGTACTTCCGGGTGTTGATGCGCCGGATCTTGGAAACGACTTTCGGCTCGCCGGGCGAGGGCTTCTCGGTCACTCCCCTCAACTCCAAGATATGCTCGGATCTCACGACGTTGTTGTTGGCCGATCTAGTGATGGGCAAGATCTTTGACAAGTTGGCGTCGCCGTCGTTCATCTTGAGAACGGTGATCTACAAGACATTCTCCGCCATTGAGGCCTCGCTCGACGAAAGGGCCCGCCAAAAGTCGGCCCCTCCCGCGGAGAGAGTGCCGTTCAGGGCCAGAGCAAAGTCGGTGATTGTGGGGGTGTACAACGGGGCGGCGTCTCTCATACTCAACTTGAGCTTTGTGCCTCTCGTGCTGGCAAAGCAGCCCGAGCCGGATACAGTGGAAGCAGACAAAGAAGACTCGTACTACAAGCCAGCCCCCCGGAGCGTTCTTGACCATTCTCTATTCAAATTGATCGCCACGTTGGTCAACTTCTCGTCCAGACGGCCGCTCTTGAGCAGCGTCTTGACCTACTTGAAGAGCCACGTGCAGGCGAGTGTGTTTTCGAGCAAGTTGGACCGCATGTGCCTGAAGTACGTGTCGAGCAAAGTGCTCCAGACGAGCTTGCTCAGCGAGGACTCGCTCTGCAAGCTTATCGGCGGGCTCACGGAGGACTTGTTTGGCGACCGGGAGGACGAGCCGAAGAAGGAGGACGAGGCGGAGGTCGGGACGGAGGAGATCGCGGCCAAGATCCTCCTGGTGTACGTCAAGCTCGGGGCCAGTCTTCCCGTCCAGACCGAGCTCATGCGGTACGACCACGAGAGCGACGAGGAGGTGAAGGCGGCGATCCAGAGGACGTTGGCGATCTTCAACTACAGCGCGGGCGAGGAGACACGTGCCGGCGGGCTCTGCCTGAGCAGCGGGCTCAACAAGCTTGTGGTGATCAATTTGATGGACTGCCTCATTGGCAATTTGTACCCCGAGTTGGCGTGCCCCGCGAAGCGCGCAAAACACGAGACCGAAATTTGAGGCTGGGCCGAACGATATAGACCAGAGTAGAACAACCGCGATGATCAAGTACAGTAACCAGATAGCGCGGAGCGCCGCGCCGGCGCCCGGGAGGCGGTCGTTTGTGATGACGACGGCGGCGACGATTCTCGGGTCGTTTTTGTTCAACGAGAACAACACGTTGGCCACCAAGATGGAACGCGGCCAGTTGCACTACAAGGACCCCAACGCCGAGTTCAACGAGCTCACGGACCAGGACAGCGGGTTCTTCCGGCGCGGGAAGCCGCAGTACCCGGGCCACGTGCCGTTGTACCTCCACGAGAAGGTGTTGATGACGGTGGGGTCGTCGCTCGGCGCGTACTTGCACCCCGAGCGCAACGAGTTCATCGTGGCGTTGGGCGAGAGCACCGCGGTGACGCCGGTGTTGCGCAGCTTGCAGCGCCAGATGCTCGGCGACGAGTCCGGGCGGCGCATTCTCCGCGAGCAGCCGCGGATGACGTCGACGTCGTTGGACTTGGAGTACCTCCGGCTGTTGCCCGACAACACCGTGGGCAAGACGTACATCGGGTGGCTCGACCGCGAGGGCGTCAGCCCGGACACCCGCGTGGCGGTGCGCTACATCGACGACGCCGAGTTGGCGTACATCTACCAGCGGTACCGCGAGTGCCACGACTTCTACCACGCCATCACCGGGTTGCCGATCATCATCGAGGGCGAGATCGCCGTCAAGGTGCTCGAGTACATGAACATCGGCATTCCCATGAGCGGGCTCGGCGCGCTCTTCGCGCCGTTGCGCTTGAAGCCCAGCCAGAAGGACCGCTTGTACAACATCTACTACCCGTGGGCGTTCAAGAGCGGGCTCAACTCCAAGCCGTTGATCAACGTCTACTGGGAGAAGATCTTGGAGAAGGACGTCAACGAGTTGCGCGCCGAGTTGGGCATCGAGCAGCCGCCCGACTTGCGCAGCTTGCGCAAGGAGTACTTTGACAAGTTGAGAAAGCAGAAGAAGATATAGCGAGCAAGAGACGACAGAGACGACAGAGCCGGCCGAAACGCGACAGAGACGACAGAAACGCGACAGACGACAGAAACGCGACAGAAAGAGTCGCAAGACGTCAGGCGTCAGATGCGACAGAGACACCAGTAGAGACTGCCTGGGATAGCAGGCACACAATGCAAGCCTCTAGCGACGGAACCTGTAGCGTAGGCAGCCCCTCGGGCAGCCCTTCGGGCAGCCCCCCGCGGCGTCCGGGGTCGTCCCAGGGACGATTCTGGTGCCCTGGCGCCAGCTGTCACTGCTCGCTGGCGTACCTCTCTTACATAAGCTGCTGCGCAACCAAACACTGTTGACATCTATTCACCAGCCTACACCCTCCGCAATGACGAGCATTGCGTACAAGCTCTTCCTCAAGAAGGTACGTATGGCGGCGCGACCGCGTGCCCCGCCGCAGCTCCCACTAACCGCCAGACCAAGTTGGACCACGTAGTCGCCGTGGGGCCCGACAACGACCCGTACTTTGAGGAGATCCCCGAGCAGGACCTCCACTTCTACCAGAAGAAGGGCGCCAAGAGGAAGCGCCGGCTCCCCGACTTCATTCCGCCGGGCGACCTCAAGATCTTGAACTCCGTCAAGCGCAAGGCGTACCGCTTGGACCTCTGCTTCAGTCTCTGCGGCGTGCGCATCGGCTGGGCGGGCATCATTGGGTTGCTTCCGTGGATCGGGGACGTGATTGCGCTCTCCTTCGCGTTGCAGATCGTCAACAAGGCGGCGCTGATCGACGGCGGCTTGCCCTCGGGCGTGCGCCTGAAGATGATGGCCAACGTGATGTTTGACTTTGGCATTGGCTTGATTCCGCTCGTCGGCGACTTCATCAACGTGCTCTACAAGTGCAACTCGCGCAACTTTATTCTCTTGGAGAGCCACTTGGTCAAGAAGCACCACCGAATAACGGCGTGAGGGGGAGTGCGGTGAAGACATAGAGCTAAAAGACATTCAGCTAAAAGCATTCGGCTAAAAGCATTCTGGCAATAAAAGACATTCAGATCACTGTAGAATGGCACAGCCATGGCACCGTAAGATGGCACCGTAAGATGGCACCGCCACGGCACCGCCAGCGTAACTTCGCCAGGCTGCCCTTCCCCTCACCGCTCGATCTTGTCGAACCCCCTTTCCAAGGCGTCCAACCGGAGCATGAAGTCGTCGATGAACAAGCGGAGCTGGTCGAGGCGCTGGAACTCGGCCTCGAGGTCGCGGCAGCGGCCCACCGTGCGGTCCGCCGCGGCCAACTCGTCGTTCAAGCGGAGCTGGTCCTCGAGGTAGTCTTTTTCGATCGCCGTCTTCTTGCTCGCTATGGACTGGAACGTGGTCTCGCACAACGCCGAGACGTGGTCGTGGATGCGGTAGATGAGGTAGTCGTAGCTGAGCGCCAACTGTCTGATTTCCAACGGGTCCGGGTCGTCTTCCATGGCGGGAGCGTGGCGGCAGAGCGTGCGGGGGCCCGGTGTGGAGTGGTGGACTTTTGGGCGTCGTTCAGCCCGTGCCCGTTGGCCTCGAATCGCACACCGCACAAAAAAAGGGTCAGGATTCTTCCACCAGCGTTCCGCCACCACGTCCCCCCTCCACGCCATGTCGTCCAGCTACTCGCTTTCCAAAATCAATCCGAAGCTCTTGAGGCGGATCTGTAAGTGTGACGCGGTCTGCGGTGCCCGCGGCCCCCCGCCAGCAGCGCCCGCCGCCCCGTGGCCCGCCCGCCGGCCGGCTCCCCTTAGCCTCTCCGACTAACCGTTTCTAGACAGAGCCTGCCGCCCGACGCTCAGCGAGCCCAACTTGGCGTTGAACTTGGAGATCTGCGACTACGTCAACGCCAAGCAGGGCTCCACGCCGCGCGACGCCGCCATCGCCGTCGTCAAGTTGATCAGCCAGCGCGACGCCCAGACGTCCGAGTTGGCCATCTCGCTCTTGGACAACCTCGTCAAGAACTGCGGCTACCCGTTCCACTTGCAGATCTCGCGCAAGGAGTTCCTCAACGAGCTCGTCAAGCGCTTCCCCGAGAAGCCGCCGCTCCGCTACACGCGTGTCCAGCGCCTCGTGTTGGCCCAGATCGAGGAGTGGTACCAGACCATCTGCAGAACGTCCAAGTACAAGGACGACTTCGGGTACGTCAAGGACATGCACCGCCTCTTGTCCAACAAGGGCTACGTGTTCCCCGAGGTCAAGTTGGAGGACGCCGCGGTCTTGAACCCGTCCGACGGCTTGAAGTCGTTCGAGGACATCCAGAAGGAGGAGGGCTTGGTCCGCAGCGCCAAGCTCCAGGAATTGATCAGAAGAGGACGCCCGCAGGACTTGCTGGAGGCCAACAAGTTGATGAAGATCATGGCCGGCTTCAAGGACGACCACATCAACGAGAGCAAGAAGCAGGTGAGCAACGACGTGGCCCGCCTCAAGAGAAAGGTCGAGATCTTGGCCGAAATGCTCAACAACATCGAGTCCTCCAGCGGCTCCATCAACGACTCCAGCGAGGCCCTCGTCGAGTTGTACTCCTCCATCAAGAGCTCCCAGCCCATCATCACCAAGATCATCGAGGAGGAGCAAACCAACGAGGGCGAGGTCAGCTCCTTGTTGCAGCTCAACGACAACGTCAACTCCGTCGTCAACAAGTACCAGTTGTTGAAGAACGGCCAGCTCGACCAGGCGTCCCAGATCAAGGTCTCCGGCGGCTCGGGCGGCGCCGCCAACGAGTTGAACTTGATCGACTTTGACGACGACGCCCCCATCAGCTCCGACCAGCGCGACGACCAAGGCTACAACGACTTGTTGAGCGACTTGTCCAACTTGGCCTTCACCGACAATGGCAAGGCGCCGGCCCCGAACGGCGCAAAGGTCAACCCTCTCGACTTCTACGGGTCCGGAGGCTTCATCACCTTGGGAGGAGGCGCGCCGCCCGCTCAGGGCGCCATTCAACAGCCCCTCCCACAGTCGGGCACCACCAACTCCAACGCCTTTGACCTATTAGGCGACTTCAATTCTCCCTCCCCACAGCTCCAGTCCAACACCTCCTCCGGCTTGGATCCCTTCAGCTTGAACTTTCCTTCTTCCACGCCTTCACAGATCCAAAGCAACCCTGCTCAGAGTGCCAACGGGTTCTCGTCCAAGATCTTGATCAACCAGTCGTCCTCATTAAAGGTCGAGATCGGAGTGTCGCCCAGCTCGACCAACCAAGCATTTGTCGGAAAGGTGTTGCTCAGCAACACCCAGTCCACGCCGATACAACAGGTCAAGTTTCTCGTTGCGGTCCCCAAGTCATGCAAGCTCAACTTGAAGCCCCAGACCGGAGACGTCATCTACGGTTTCAGCAACGACGGCATAACGCAAGACTTGACCATCGACAACCAGTTGGACAAGCCGTTGAAGGTCAAGTGGAAGGTGGAGTATTACGTTGGAAAAGAGCGTATAGAAGACACCGGCGTCAGTGTGTTGAACTAGACGGTTTGGTTCCTAAATTAAGTAGATTTGCCTTCCGATTCACTATACAAAACGAGGCCTGCCAGCCTGAACAAGAACAAGAAATGAAACGTTGTCGTCACGAGAGAGGATGAAATAGATGAAAGATTTGTGTTTGAAGATATTGTAGAAAAGACGTCTCGTGCCGTTTGCCGTGCCTTAGCTGGGCCTGACCAAAACATCGTCGATCACAAACACAAACCCATTGTCCACCTGTCTGACCGTGGTGGCCTTGATCCAGGGGTTGGAGTTGTCGTCGTTGACAAGCTGCACGGCGAACTCGTTGCTGAACTCGTTCTGGGTGATTCTGATGAGGTCGCCCGAGAGCAACTTGGTGACGACCGCGCGTCCCAGGGTTTCCACCGTCAAGTTTTCCTCGAAGTTGGTCACCACGTGGCCGTTGACAAAGTGGTCGATGTTGGCCTGGATCGCGGTTTCCTCGTTCTCGTCGGTGACGGCCGTGGGGAACTCCCAGGGCTTCTTGCCGCCGAGGTCGCGCGAGATGGCGGCGTCGCTGGGGGCGATGATGATGGTGATCTCGGAGTCCTGCTCGAGCTTGGCGGAAAGGGCCACGTTGTTGCGGAGGTACGAGTACAAGATGGAGATGCTGCGGAGCTGCGGCAACACCGACTGGAGCAAGTTGCGGGACGAGTCCTCGTCGTTGATGGTGAACAAGACCTGGCCGGCGGCGTCGCGCTTGGCGGAGGGTCTCTCCTGGGCGGCTAGCGCCGAGAGGTCAAAGACGTGTTTGGGCAGGCGCTTGTCGGCGTGGTGCTCGCTGTCGAGGTCCACCTTGAACTGGGCCAAGTCGGTGACGTACTTGCGCTTCTCCAGGGGGCCGGGGGCGCCGTTTGCTCTCTGCTCGAGCATGGCGGGTTCTCTGCGGACGTTGGGCGCTTCGGCGAGCTGCTCGGGGGCGTTGTGGAGCGCGCCGTAGTTGTAGACGTTTTTGGAGGCGGCGGCCGCAATCAAGGACGAGACGGCGAGGGCGTGGCAGAGCTTCATGGTGAACAGTGTGGCACGAGACGTCACGAAGGGCTGGCACGAGATATAGGGATCGGGCGTGCGCGGGCCAAAAGGACCCTTGGCGCGGGCGTTCCAGGGCGGCGTGTATTGTACAAATATGATACAGAGGAGGTCGGGGGCAGTGGGGGTGTAGTTACGCCGGGCTACCGCGGGCACGCGAGGCCGGTGCTCTGGAGCTCGTACGAGCGGTGCGGCGCAACGGCCAGGCGCTGTAGAGAAGGCCTAAACGTAGCAACGCAACAACGCAACAATGCAATTACGCAGCAGCGTAGCAGCGTAGCAGGCGCCGCTTCCCTTCCTCATGCTCCCCCCGGCGGGGGCAAGAACGGCGTCACGCTCAAGCGCGACTTGCGGTCCTGGAGCTGGAGGCGCGACAAGCTGTACTTCAAGCGCTCCTTCTTGTTCTTGAGAAACTTGACCCGGTTGAGCTTGCGCTCGTCCACGTTGGCGCCCCAGCGCGAGAGGTGGAGGTCCAACGCCTCGCGCTTGGCCGAGCCCTGCAAGCGCACGGCCTGGAGGTCGTGTTTGTTCTGGAGGTTGGTCTTGCGGCGCTGGGCCACCGCAAGCTCCTTTTCGATGTGGGCGATCATGGCCGAGATCTGCGGCTCGATCTCGTTCTTGAAGCTCTTCTTGGCGTTCTCGAGGTCCAGCTCCGGCACGAGCCCAAACACCCGCCGCGTGAGAAGCACGTTCTTGATGCGGGGGATGTCGCTGGTGGTTTTGTCGAGCGCCTGGATGGCGTCTTTCTGGAGCAGCACCGACTCGCGGAGCGACGTGATGCAGTTCTGGAGGTTGTTGTACGTCATGGGGGGAGGTGAAGTTATTGTTGGAGGTGGTGGTGCGGTTCTTGTCGTGTCTGTCGTGTCGCGGTCTCTCTGTCGTGTCGCGGTCTCTCTTCGTGTCTCGTTCTCTGTCGGCTCTCCCTCTTTGTCTCGCTTCTGTCTCGTTCTCTCCGACTGTTTACTTTTTCTCACGCCTTTTGTGTGCGGCCCAATTATCTCGTTCTTCCCTACCACCATGAGCATGACCGATATGCCGCTACAATTGGAAGTGATGCAGCCGTTTCCGTCCACCAGCAGCGCCGGGCACGGTGCCGGGCGCGGGGGCGGGGCCCGCGGCGCGCGCACGGCGCCCGCCGGCAGCGCCGCCAAAGAGCACGGCGGCCGCAAACGCTCCAACTCCCAGTCGCAGGTGTTGACCATCCCCACGGCGGCGTCGGCCAAGGCGGCCGGCGCGGGCCCCGCGGCCACGTTGTCGCGCCAGCGCGCCCAGCCCGAGGCCCCCAAGAAGCGCGCCCAGGTCCAGTACTACGTCACGCTCGCGCCGTTGAACGACACCTTTGCCCGCAAGCACCTCCCGGTAGCAACGTTTCCCGAGACCACCAAGTTGGGCCGCCCCACGGGGACCAAGCACAAGCCCGACGTCACCAACGGCTACTTCGACTCGCGCGTGTTGAGCCGCAACCACGCGCAGATCTACATCGACCCCAAGTCGGGCCGCTTGATGATCCAGGACCTCGGCTCGTCCAACGGCACCTACTTGAACGACACACGCCTCTCCAGCGACGCCATGGAGATCAAGATCGGCGACGTGGTGTGCTTGGGCTTCAACGTCCAGGCCGAGTCCACCCACAAGCAGATCTCCTTGAAAATCGACAACATCAGCGTGCTCGGCAACACCTACGAGAGCGACGGCAACTTGTTCGACCGCGACGCCGGCTTGGACGCCGAGGAGTTCAAGCACCTCAACTTCATCGAGGACATCTACAAGCAGGTCATGATGCTGGAGCGGCCCGCGCCGGCGCCGCTGGTGGGCGCGCCCGCTGGGGTGGCCGCGGCGCCCGCCGCGGCGCCGACGCCCGAGATCGGCTTCGAAAACGCCCTCTTTGGCGACATCAACCCCCAGTTGGAGGACAACTTGCTCGGCCTCTACACGCACAACAACTCGGGCATCTACAACAACTCACAGCTCAGCACCACCAACAGCCTCGAGCGCGTGATCGGCACGTTGGTGGCGAGTCTCTCCGTCGCCAAGCAGCAGGCGCTCTCGCTCCACTCGTTGGAGAACTTCTTCGCCAACTACCAGAGCAGGCTCAACCAGCTCAACAAGGAGTACTTGGACCGCGAGTACCGCGCCAGCTTGGGCGAGATCCAGGCCGACTTGAAGCGCCACAAGTCGTCCAGCCAGAAGTTGAAGGAAAAACTCAAGTACACCGAGGAGGCCAACCACAAGAGCATGGAGAACATGAACCTCAAGTTGCGATCCACCGAGTTGGAGCGCGAGCGCTTGAACTCGCTTGTCCTCCGGTTCATGGAGAAGGAAGTGCATCGAGAGCGCGAGATGAGGTCCAAAGAGAACGCGCCCCTCGCGCAAGAGAAGCCCGTCATAGAGGGAGAGGATCGGGCTGCGGCCACGGAGAATGCGCCCAACGAAGACCCGGTGCTGGCTGATGCTGTACAAGAACTGCCGGCCGGGTCTCTGTCTGGGTCTGAGCCAGGGTCTGGGTCTGGGACCGGAACTGGAAGCGGATCCGCCGAGTCCACGTTGGCTGCATTCCACGAGGCCAACGGCTCCCGGGGGCTCCAGGTCGAGCGGAAGATCTTGGAGCACGAGCCCAAAAGCCTGACCACCACGCAAGACACAGTGGTGGACGTCCAGGGGCTATTCAGCGAGCTTGGGGAGGCGAGAATACCGAAGGGTGACAAGGACGCGGACCCCAGTGCCGTGGTGCCGGAGCGAAGCCTCGCCAAAGGGGCCACTCCTCCGGCCTTGCTGAGCAGCAGCGGCCATTCCATTCATGAGTTGACACCTCCGATTTCGGATAATGAGCAAGAGGAGAAGGCGGAGGCCAAGGAGGACAAGAGCGAGCTCAGGGAATTGAGCCGAGATAGTCGCGGGGAGGAAACGGAAACAGCGTTGCTGAGTTCTAGAGGCAACGTGGCCATGCGAACAGGAGTCGAGGCGACGCCGAGCTCGGAGCTCAGCGGCACGCAGTCGCTCGCATTGGCGGTGATGGTGGTGATGTTGGGATATATAATAAAGAGGCTTACGTAGAGAATGAACAGTGGGGAGAGAGGAATGGGTTAGAGAGGCGACGTAGCGGGAAATCGGGAGACGTATAGCGAGAAATCGGGGAGACGTTTAGCGGGAAGTCGCGACCGGCGGTTGGTCCAGCGAGAGAACTTTGGGCGAGAGCTGCGAAGTTACCGAGAAAATGGGTCCGCTCGCGAGGAGAAAGAACGAGCAGTGAGTTTTTCGCGGGGGCTCGCGGCGGGCTGCGGCAGAGCACTTTTCCAGCACCGCTATTTCGCCCGCGAACGGACGATCGTTTCGAATCACCGAGATGGAGACGCTACTGGACCCCCACCGGTACAACTACGTGCGGCAATTGATAGCCGGCCCGCGTGGCGAGGGAGCCGTGGCGGCGACGATGGAGCTTTTTGCGTTCGGGACGTACGCCCACTACGTGGAGTACCAGGACCGCTTTGTCCCGCTCGACGGGCCGCAGACGGAGAAGTTGATCAAGTTGACGCTCCTTTCGGTGGCCGACGAGAACGAGGGCCGCGACCTCTGCGTGGGGGAGTTGATGGAAGACCGCCGGTACGGTTTGAAAGACGCAGTCCGCCGCTTGGCCGGCGCCAGCACCCACCCCGAGGTGGTGTTGGAGAAGATGGTGATGGCGATGGTCGAAGACAAGTTGCTCGAGATCAAGATGGACGACGCCTCGGGCACGTGGCGCGTGTTGCGGGTGTTGCACCACCGCGACACGTTCGACGCCGCGCTCTACACGTTGGCGGTGTTGCGGCCGGCCGACATTCCCCGCCGCCGGCTCGACACCAGCGTGGAGTACTTGCGGAGCTGGCAGAAGAAGTTGGCCAAGCCGAACGCCCGCAAGCGCAAGCCGAGCGACTAGCACCAGAACGGGGCTGCTGTCTCCGCTACAGCGCTGTCCGGTAGAGCGTCGTCTGCATTATTGTGCTGCAGCCCGCTACAGCCCGCTACAGCTCTCGCTAGCCCGCACAGCTCTCGCTAGCCCGCACAGCTCTCGCTAGCCCGCACAGCTCTTGCTAGCCCCACAGCTCTTGCTAGCCCGCTATGGCACTCACCACACGGCCTCTGCTCGCCTACACGTCTAACAACTGGTCTTAGATTCATGAATAAATAACGAATGCATATTGGTCTACAATAATCAGGCCCTCCACACCTTGGAGATGATGCTGGACACGCCGTTCTCCTTGGACTCGATCTGGTAGATGCCGTAGCCCGCGATCCCGGTGCCGAACGTCAACAAGTACATGGCGTAGTTGTGGTAGGCGCCGTACACTCTCTTGGGGATGTAGTCGATGATGCACGACTGGAAGCCGGCGTAGCTGTGGTACAACACGAGCGCGGCCAAGGTGGAGTCGACCACGGACGACGCGCCGGTGAGGAACGGAGTCAACGTCAACGGAACCAAGCCCACGGCGACAAGGCGCTCGCTGGTCCAGTGCAACGACCCCTCGGTCTTGTGGGGTGCTGGGGGCACGTACGCGTCGTTGACGGTGCCGACCACGAAGCCCGGCGGCTGGGGAATTGTCTTGATCCCGCGGATCAAGCTGAGGGGTCTGGCGGTCTTGAGGGCACGGCTGGTGAACGACAACATGGGGCTGGGAGGATAAAGAGGGTCGGTTCCGAAACGCTCTGGTTGGTTTTTCTGCCCCGGACTATGACATACGCTCGGCTGTGATTGGCTGCGCGCGCGGTGAGCGGCACAGGACCGGCTTACGTAAGCGACCCAACCAGGCCTGCGGAGCCTAGCGGAGCCTAAGCAGAGCACCTGCTCCACGCCTAGCAGAGCACCCGGGCCGGCGGTATATAAGCGCCCGGGACGCCCCTGAGAGAGCCGGCGCCAGCAGCGATTGTCAGAAACAGTTCCCAGCGCATTTTCCCCGAACAGTCCCAGAGCCACCATGTTCCACTGGTACCGCGTAATGGCTGCAATCTGCGCCGTGCTCTCTCTCGTGGCTCCGTCGTTCGGGTTGCCCACCCAGAGCGGAGGGCCCCTCGGTGGGCCCCTCGAGGCGATTGAGGCTCCTGCCGGCGAGCGCCTTCCAGACGTCAAATTCGGCAACGTCACCGTCGCATCCACTTTGGCCAATTCTCCCACCTTTTTGCACCTAAATGCCCCGAACCGCGAAAGCGACGCCAAAATGATCGCACTCCAGAGCACGGCCGAGACGGAGAGCCCCACCAAAATGATCACGCTCGAGAGCATGGCCGAGATGGAGAGCCCCAGCAAGGCGAGGCTCATGCAGGACCGGCGCAACTGGTTCTACTTTGAAAAAGAGCACCTGTCGGTGTTCTACGACGCCGAGCACGCGCGGTGGTACAGAAGCACGCCCAAGAACCCGCCCGCCGAGCAGCTCGAGGAGAAGTTGTTTGCCGAGTTGGTGCCGGTCTCGGCGTGCATGTACGCGGCGCCCGGCGCGGCGGCCACCATCGAGCGCTCGTACAGCGTGCTGGTGGCGATCACGAACGCCGGGTCGTACGGCTTCAACATCAAGAGCCGTTTTGCACCCATCACCGTCAACTTGAATGTCGCGCACGAGGTCGGCACCAGCTACACCTTCGCCAACACGATGGCGTGCACCGCCGCCGCCGGCATGTACGCGCAGATGTACATCCAGCCGTTCTACGTCGACGTGCCCGAGGTGTCGTTGGAGACGGTGGTGTACGAAAAGTTGGCGGGCCTCGTGGCGCAGGCGCCGGTCGCCGAGGTGCTCCGCGACATCAAGTTGCTCACCGCCGTCAAGCCCAACCACGTCTGCAAGTATGCGCCGGACCCCGCCATGTTGAAGTGCGCCGGGCTTCGCAAAGAGCATACATTCAACTTCTAGAGATCAACACTATGTACAAGTCTACTTTACAATTGATAACCAGCTAGCCAAAGGTGCGCCACGGCCTCTCTCCCTTCGTCGACTCTTCGTCTTCGTCGGCTCTTCGTCTTCGCCGACTTTTCATCTGCTTCCTACTCTTCGTCTTCGTCCTCAAACTCCTCGATCTCAAGGATCCGCGTCGGCTTGCCGTATCTCTCCGACAACGGCTTCTCGATGATCCCGAGCGGGCCCTTGTGGTACATGATCTTGCTGAAACGGCCGATGAGCCCGTCGTACCACGTGGCCTGCTCGCCTTCAAACACAGTGAGGTCTTTCATCAACCGCTCGCACCGTCTCTTGGAGCTGATGTCGTCCATCTTGGTGTACATGGTCTTGAGGTTGTTGAGCACGTTCACCAAAATGGGCGACGCTCTCACCGAGTTGCTGTGCGCAAAGTAGATCAGCTCAATCACCTCCTCGCCCCAGGCAATGGCGTTCTTCTTGTACCCCTTGGCCCACATCACCTCGCTGATGTGGGCTTTGATCTCGCACTCGAGCATCGTCAAGTTCTGCTCGCTGCAGTCGAACAACGGGTACTGCGTCTGGCTCTCTTCGCGGCGGGCGATCCTCTCCTGAACCCCGGAGACCGCCTTCAAGTTGGCCAAGTAGATGTTGAGGGCGCTGTTCAAGTTGTCCTTGCTGCTTCTGCCCGACCGGGCCAAACTGGCCGCCAAGCCGTTGAGACACAGGAGAAGCTCGTCCGTGATGCGCGACCCGTCCTCGAGCAAGTAGTTCTCGGACAACCGGATCGACGGAAACGTCATCGCCAACATGCTGATCGAGCGTTCCAAGTACATGATCTTGTCGTTGACGGAGGGGCTGACCTTGGACAACAACCGGCAGCACTGCGAGACGCGCTCGGAGTCGCCCAACTTGTAGAAGATGTCGTCGTTGTCGATGACCTTCTGCAACATGCCGATGGACGTCTGGAGCTCGCCCTTGGCCAAGAGCGCCTTGGCGTACCGCAACACGAGGTCGATGTAGAAGTTGGCGAAGCGGTTCGACTTGTCGTACACGAGCACCTGCGGGTCGACGAGCGGCACGTCGTACGGCCCGGCGAGCGCGGCCGCGTCGAGGTCCACGTCCGGGTTGTTTTCCCTGGCCAACTCGAGCAACACCCGGCGGTAGTGCTTGACGGCGTACCGCGGGCTCTTGAGCACGTCGTCCTTGTTGACGCCCTTGACCACGCTGATCTGGTTGGCGAAGCTCAACTCGAACGGGATGTCCTGGCGCTCGCACGCGTCGTGGTACAAGAGGTAGAACAGCCCGAGGCACACCGCCACGCCGCCGAGGTACGCGCCGGCGACGATGTTGATGGCGAAGCCGTACGTCTTGACGGCGGAGAGCTGGGCGGGGTTGAGGCGGAAGGCGCGCCGCTGGCCGAGCGCCGGGCGCCGGGCGGCACGCGAGCAGAGCGGAGCGGAGCGGGCGCTTCGAAACATACCGGCGAGCATCGTTGGCGATGGCTGCGTCTGGGGCCCTGTGGCTCGTGGGTTGTAGGCGGGCCCGGCGTGCGCGCACCGGCATTGTGCGCCGCACGAATTCAATGATCGGCCCCCGCCACCCACAACACCTTTGCAGCATGACGACCGACGCCAGCGAACACGGCGCCCGCCAGCAGACGGCCGCGGCCGACCCCGACGCGCGCGCCGCGCCGCCGCACTGGGTCCACCGCTTCGTCACCAACTGGCTCGTGACGGACCCCACGCTCGCCATCCCCGGCGCTGCGCCGTTGCACAACTACCAGGTGCAGCGCCACCAGGACGTGCGGTACGTGTACTTTTTCGGGGGCCGGTGGCGCGTGGTGCGCAAGAAGCCGCTCAGCGCGCTCACCGGCCTCTTGATCGCGGTGCCGGCGGTGCTCTACTGGGTGTTTGAGGCGCCGTGGCAGTGGCACCACCTCAGTCCCGCCGCGGTGGTGGTGTTCAGCTACGTGTGGGTGATGGCGGCGGCGTTCTTCGTGCGGGCGGCGGCGTCGGACCCGGGCGTGCTCCCGCGCAACATCCACGCGCCCACCGCCGTGCGGAACGCCCGCGTCGAGCCGCCGCCCGACGAGTACTTCAACACCGTCGCGCTTCCCTTCTACCACAGCGAGTACGACGGCGTGCTGGTCAAGTACTGCGGCACGTGCCACGTGTGGCGCCCGCCGCGCGCCAGCCACTGCGCCGTGTGCAACACCTGCTGCGTGCTCCACGACCACCACTGCGTGTTTCTCAACAACTGCGTCGGGTACCGCAACTACCGCTACTTCTTGTGGTTCTTGGCGTGTGCGGTGGCGAGCTGCGGGTTGTTGGCGGCGCTCTCGTTCGTGCACCTTTTCCACTACCGCTTTGCCAGCGGCTCCGACGTGCGCTCGTTGCACGCGTCGCTCGCCCGCTCGCCCATGAGCCTCGTCATCGCCTTGTACGGCTGCACCGCCGCGGTGTACCCGCTGATGTTGTTGGCGTTCCACTTGTTTCTCACCGCGTGCAACATCACCACGCGCGAGTACTTGAACAACGTGTTCGGCCGCCCGGACGGCCGCTCGCGCCGGGGCCCCGGCGGCCACGCGGGCGTGGCCAACGGCTGGTTCGTCAACGTGTTCGACACCCGCTCCATCGCCACCAACTTGGCCATCAACTGGTTGGGCCGCCCGCGCGGCGTGTCGTTGGTGCGGCCCACCGACTTGTTCAGCCCCGGCGACATTCGCTTCGAGCGGATCCACCCGTTGGAGAGCTTTACGGCGTGATGTCGCCCAACAAGCCCGTGGCTGGAGCCAGCACGCTGGAAACAGAGACTCTTGGCTCAACAGTCAGAAGCCTAAGGAAAGATGCCTACAGTCGAAGCCCAGAGTGCCATATAGGCACAGTGCTTCTTCCCGACCTTTGACGGTGGCTGTCAGATACCCAACTACGGATCGGTGCAGCTGGACACAGCAACTCAGAACGAGCGGCTTCAAGCCCGGTCTGTAGACATGCCCTGTACAGACCCGAATGCGTTGACTGTTGGATCGACGCCCTACGCCCATCCCGCTACATAACCAGCTCTACTTGATATACCTGCATTGCCAAGTTGCAGTCGTTGTAGCCGCGCCGTGTCGCAAAGGGCCAGCGCCTGTGTCGCAAAGAGGTCTGTGTCGCGCACTGGTGTCGCGCTTTCTGTCGCGCTTTCTGTCGCATTTACACTTTTCTGTCGCGCTTGAGACTCACCCCAATCATCACAACTCCTGCTCATCCCCATGGAGCTCACGGTCAACTTCCAGCCCCACAGCCGCAAGGTGCGATCGATGGGCAGCCGGCTGACGTTGAACCCGCTGGCGCCGCCCGGCGGCGCCGCGTTGCACCCCACCGCCACCAGCGACCGGGCGTCCACGCACCACCCGCCCCGCCCCAGCTACTTGGAAACGAAGCGCATCCTCAACATCCCCAAGCGCGGGCTCCAGTGGTTGTACTCCATCTCGCTTGTGTTCATCATCCTTTTCCTCATCGGCTTTTTGGCGGTGACGCCCATCGACGTCGTGGCGCAGTCGTTTGGCACCGCGTCCGTCGAGACCAAGTTGGTGATCGTCATCGCGGCGTGCGTGGTGTTCGTGGTGGCCACGTTCGTCTTCTACTTCGTGCGGGTGTACCACTTGCGGGCGGCGATCAACGACATCCCGCGCATGTCGGTGTACATTCCGTTCGAGGGCGACTTGCCCAAGGACTGCGTGCGCAAGATCGACGCCAACTTGAAGCGCTGCTTGGGCGACATCCGCTTGAGGGCTGGCCCCTTGAACAACGGCGACTGCGTCATCAACTACCCGGGCTTGGCGCCGCCCGAGTACATCCAGAAGATCAACCGCACGCGCCACTGCGGCGGCCCCGCCGACGCGCCCGGCGCCCAGCCGCTCCGGCCAGGGACGCTCTTGCCGCCGCGGGCCAACTACGAGGACGTCATCTTCAGCATCGGCGACAAGTTCATGCACGGCGGGCGGCTGATCATGACGGACGTGCTGCTCCCCAGCAACTACACCATGCGCGAGATCATCCTCTTCTTGGCCGGCACGTACAAGCTCGAGGAGGCCGACGCCGCGCCCGACATCGCCTTGATGATCGACTTGTACGAGAAGTTCCGGTTCGGGCCGGACCTCGTGGAGGAGCGCGAGCTCTGGCAGTTCATGGTCGAGTTCGACAAGCTCGGCTCGGTGTGCATGACGACCGACTACCACGAGAAAATGAACCAGAGCCAGCGCGGCGGCAAGGGCAAGAGCGAGATAGACATCGTGGAGCAGTCGATGCGCGGGCAGGGCCGCGCCAGCAAGTCGGACGCCAGTCTCTTCAAGTACTACGACGAGGAGGATGAGGAGGACGACGAGGACGAGGACGAGGACGACGAGTACGAGAGGCCGGGCGACGACAGCGGGCCCGACTACCGGGTGGACGCCAACTACAAGTTCGGGCTGGACCAGGACAGCTACGGCGGGCACGACGCGCATGTTCCGACGTTTCGCGGGACTATGGAGGACGCATCGACGGTGATCAACGTTCCTCACGATGCATGGCGGCGCAACAGCAGCGCCAGCCGCAGCCAGACGGACTTGGCCAGCAGCTTGCGGCTCCGGGACCGGTTGGCGCTCTCGCGCGAGCCGTCCGGGCGGCGGTCGATCCGCAGCGGGCTCCTGAACCTCCGGCTCTTTGCCGACAACGACGACGGCGAGTCGGTGATCCGCCACAGCGGGTACGACTCCGACAGCGAGCGCGAGGGCGAGACGTACGGGCCAGGCTAGCAGACGCACGGGCCAGGCTAGCAGACGCACGGGCCCGGGAGCAGACGCACGGTGACTGCCGACGTGCAGGCCCATGGGCGCCCAGCGCAGGCCCGGGCTGCGGCAGAGAAAATAAGCTACAGATCCAGATCGGAGTACAATAGCGTGGAATTGTGTGCATTGCCCAGCGGGTGAAATATTATGAACAGCGAACAATACCCAGGGCGGCAGCACGGGTGGGCCCACGCCACGGGCCAACGACGAGCCACGTAATGCTGACTAAATGTGAAACCGGCAATTGTCTCGAACGGGCGACGGCAGCGGCGGGGCGCCCAGTCGTCTAGTTGTGCGGGCGCACAATGCCCCTGTAGACGTTGTAGTAGACTATGGTGCCGTCGTCGCCGACGATGGCGACGATAAGCTTGCGCGGGGGCCGCGGGCGGGGCGAGAGCGCGGCGTCGCAGCGGGCCACCACCAGAAACCAGCGGGCGATTTCGGCAGCCAGCAACTCGGGCTGGGCGATTTGGCGGGGCACTATCCACTCCCGCTCGGGGGCCGGCGGCGCGGCGGCGCCGGCGGCGGGCGCCTTGGCCGGCGGCGTCCCGCAGAGCACGGCCGCGGCGGCCTCGCCGTGGACCTCGACCCCGTGCCAGCCGTTGTAGTGCACGAGGTTGGTGAGCACCTGGGTGGCGAGAGTCATGAGTGGTGAGAATGTTGGAAAAAATGCCCGGCGAGATGAGGTGTTATTTTGGGACAAGTCCGTGCAGGAAAATATCGATTACGCAATGGCGAGCGAAAGAATGCGACGGGGAGGGCGCTGGGGAGCGGGCGACGGGGAGGGCGCTCGCGGGGCGCTCGCGGGGCGCTCGGGGCGGGGACGGCGGCAGGGAGGGAGGCAGGATAGGGGAGACGGCACGGGGCCCCCTGCCACGTGACCTCGGCGTTAGCAGCGCCCTCGTTTCGTTATCTACACCGCCTGCACCAGATCCATCTGGAATTGCAGGAGGGCGTGGCTATTTACCGAGATCCAGCCGACGGGCTGCCCCGAACGGTGCCCAGGACCGGTGGGCGTGCAGCGGTGATTTGAAACTGCGATTGCGATCGAAACACGCAGGGCCCCACACGTCGCTGAAAAATACGGACTAGGCCTGCACTGAACATGCTAGGGGTGGAAGCGCAAGCGTCGTAGTGGCCGGCGTGCGCTGGGCGGCTGCAGGCCAGAATAGCCGGGCGACGGCGGAGCCGGCGGGCGGCGCCGCCTCGTGGCCCGGGCGGCTCCGAGGCCGCGGCGGGCTCGCTGGGCCCGCCCGGCTCGCCAGCTGGTGGCGCTGGCACCGGGGCGGCCGCGGCGGCGTGGGCCCACGCCTCCTCAGATCCCGCTAGACTTTAGACGATCGAATGGGGAATTAAGGTTGGGTCGTCCGAGCACATTCTCCCATCTCACATTCCACCACGCATGTGGCCGCATGTAGCATTCTGCATCACAATGCCGGGCTCGATTTATTCCAAGAACGGCAACGTCGACATCGCTGGAATCTCAATTAGCCTATTCATCCCTTGCGCCTGTGCTGTATGCACCTGGCTACCGAACACAGAAGGCCGGGCTGGACCGCACGGGCTTAGGCCCGGAGTATATAAGGCGGAGAAATCACGCCAGAAGCACTTTTCGGGGGGCCGATCCGCTTTCTCAGTTGTAGCTCGTTCCACTCTGCCCGTCACCCCACCCCCCCCCCCACCGACGATCGTCCCACCATGCAATCCATCGCCCAAATGAGAAGTCAAAATTTCGACACAAACTCCATGCTCTCGGGCACCGCCGCGGGGCCCGCCAGCATCCTGGGCAGCATCAACGGCAACGCCAACCGCAAGGCGTCGCGGTTGTCCAACTTCAACCCGATGGCCCGCACGCGGGCCGGGCCCAAGTACGACGCCGCGGGCGCCGGCCCGCTCGCGGGCACCGGCCCCCTGGCCAGCGCAGGCGCAAATGGCCTGATTGCCCCTGTGCAGTCGGCGGCCCCCTCCGGCACCACCGCCGGCTCCAGCGACGCGCTGGCGCTGGCGCTGACGCTCGCCACGCTGCAGTTTGCCCAGCACAACTACTCGCTGTCGTCGGTGGCCACGTCCGAGAACAACTACCAGCTCATGAAGATGGACACCAACCAGCTGATCAGCTCGCAGCTCCTGATGCAGGCGCAGTACAAGGTGAGTCTCCGCATGAGCAAGAAGGAGATCGAGTTGATCCGGTACACGTGGAACAAGATGCTCTTGGACGAGCCCATCGAGCAGCGCGAGCCCAACCTCAAGATGCCCGGGGCGTTCCCCACGCTCAGCCAGAACGCGCTCAACGCGGCCGCCGCCGCCAGCGCGCCGCCGGGCGCCGCCAAGGAGAAGACCATGAACTACATCAACCGCACCAGCGCGCTGACGGTGGCGAGCTCGTTGTTCTGCCGGCAGTTCTACTCCAACTTGTTGTCGATGGACCTGAACCTCGAGAAGCTCTTCCCGTCGATCAAGCACCAGGCGGTGTCGTTTGCCGGGGTGATGTCGTTTGCCATCTCGCAGTTGGAGAACTTGAACAACTTGGACGACTACTTGATCAACCTCGGCAAGCGCCACTCGCGCATTCTCGGGATCGAGCCCGCCAACTTTGAGCTCATGGGCGAGGCGCTCATCCAGACGTTTCTCGAGCGCTTCGGCGCGCGCTTCACGCAGGAGCTCGAGGTGTTGTGGATCAAGCTCTACCTCTACTTGGCCAACTCGTTGCTCCAGTTTGGCATCGACCCGTACGTGCGCCTCGAGGACGACGCCATCATCGACAACACCGCGGCGGGGCTGTACTTTACGTTTGGCAAGAGCCGCTCGTACTCGACGTCCCAGGCCGACTCGGTGCTGATGCTCATTGCCGACGACAAGCGCTCGAGCATGAGCACCAACGCCAACACCGTGGCGTCGGGCGGCGCGACGGTGCTCTCGGGCGCGTCGACCACCGCCACCAGCATTGACAACATGAACGTCAACAAGAAGCTTCCCCCCGTGCAAAAGGACGGGTCCGTTGCCGCGGGGAAGAAGTCCAGCATGAAGAAGAGAAAGAGAGACTGTGTGATTGTGTAGGGGGTCTGCGACCGGCCGCACGGGGAACATTCGCAGCCGATCTGAAACACCGCGGAGCCTCGCGGGAAATCTGAAACACCGCGCCCGCGGGGGCTGAAACCGGGCTGCCGCGCCGGGCCCGCCGCCCACGGTTGTGCCGCTTCGGGGCGGTTGTGCCGCGATAGGCGGCGGTGCAGGCGGCGTCCGACCCGCCAGCGGCGGTCCGGCCGGCGAGCTGTGCAGCGCTCCGAGGCCGCCGTGCACGGTGATCGTGCAATCGTGCAGCCTCGTCACTAATAGCATCTCAGATAGAGTAATAACAATAGAGAGGCGTAGCAGCGACGGAAATCCGATTGTAGGCACGATGAGATTGCGAGCCGGGACAGAGCGCGAAACAAAGAGAAAGAAGAGACGGAAAAGGAAGACGAGACGGAAAAGGAAGACGAGACGGCGGACGAGGCCCTAAACGCAATAACCTGAAGCAGACAAAGGCGGATGGCACGGGACCAGCGAGAGCGTGCGGGAAGCGTAGCGGCAGCAGTGCGGTGGTGGCAGCACGGCGGTGTGGTGGCGCTGCGCGATAGCGCTGAAAAGTCTGTGGCCGAGGTGCGTGATGTAGTGCGCGTGAGGCGCCGGTAGTGCCTGGGCGCCTGGGTGCCTGGCGGTGGGTCGTGCGCCGGCAGCGCTGGCCGAGGCAGCTGGCGCGAGGTAGCGCTGGTGCGAGGCAGCGCCTGTGCGTAGGCGGCGCTTCGGCGGATGCGCCGGTGTGCGGAGGATGCGCCGGTAGCGTGGTGCAGCCCGCGCGAAAACCGGGGAGACGCGTCGCAGGCGGCAGACGCGTCTGCGCAACCCGCACCGCCGCCCACGCCAACCCGCACTGGCGCCGCGCCAACCCGCACCGGCGCCGCGCCAACCCGCACCGGCCCCACGCCAACCCGCACCGATGCCAACCTGCACCGGCGCCAACCTGCACTCGCCGCCGTCGCCCAACCTGCAACCCGCCCGCCGCTTTTCACCAACACCGCCAACTCCTTCTCCTCTCCTCCACCATCGGACACCCACAGCAGTCCGCCACCGCCGCCGAGAGCCCCCAGCATGACGTCACAAGACCCCCCCACCGAGGACTTCTTGTTGAACAGCACCTTCTACCTGGCGGCGTCGCCGAGCGCCGCGAGCCACGCGGCCACGTTCCGCAACTCGATCCACATCTCCCAGCTGCCGTCGATGGCGTCGCTCCAGCTGCGCGGCGGCGCGGCCCGCACGCTGTTCATGCGCAGCTCGCCGTCGATGAAGGCGCTCGAGTCGATGTTGAACGAGAAGGCCGCCGCCGGCGAGCCGCGCCCGGCGGGGATCCGCGAGGAGGACGAGGACGCCGCCGAAGCAGCCGCCGAGGGCGCCGCCCCGGGCGCTGCGGAGGGCGCTGCTCACGGCGCCTTCAGCAGCGCTAGCGAGCACGCCGCGGGCGCCAGCGAGGCGTCCCGCGAGAACGCCAGCGAGAACTTTAGCGAGAACGCCAGCGAGGCCGCCCGCGAGAACTTTAGCGAGGACCCTACGGACGCCGCCCGCGCCAGCGCGTTGCGCCGCCCGGTGCCGCGCTTCCTTCTGAACAACCCGTTCGCCGGGCAGGGCCCCCAGCGCGAGCGGGACGCCGCGGCCGCCGCCGCCGACCAGCGCCAGCGCGACAGCGCGTACTCGGTGCAGTCGTTTGAAACCGCCCGCGAGAGCGTCGACAGCCGCCCGCACTCCGCCAGCACGAGCACGCCGTCGCCGGCGCCGCTGGGCTACTCGTCCAGCGACACCACGCCGGTGGTGGCGCAGGCGGCCGCGTTCCAGAACTACACGCACGGCGGCACGCCGCGGTTGAGCGGCCTCCCCAGCGGCCTCCCCAGCGGCCCCGCCGGCGCTCCCGCCGGCGCCCCCCGCGGCGCCTCCGTCGAGCCCAACTCGTCCCACGACCAGGACGACACGCTCATCGACGAAAAGAGCGACGCCACGCCCGCGTCCGCGCGCAGCGACGAGACCGCGCGCTCGGCGCTGCCGCCGGCCAAGCCCGCCGCGCTCGCGGCGCCCGCGCGGCCCATGGCCGCGTCCGCGTCGTCGCCGTCGCTCAGCATGTCGTCGCGCACGTTCGACATGCCGCTCTCCAAGCCCGCGCTCCGCCAGAGCTTCGAGCCGCCGCTGCCCGTCAGCAAGGACTCGCCGCGCATGTTCCCGCCGCCCACCGTGGACGCGACGCCGCGCCTCCGCTCCAACTCGGCGTTCGCGCCGCTGCCGCCCGCCGAGCTCCCGCCCGCGGTGCTCCCCAAGCGCCACCGCCGCAGCAACACCGTCGGCGCGTTGTCGCCGGAGCCGGCGCCGGTGGCCGCGCCGGCGGCGGCGCCCGCCAAGAAGAAGTTCTCCTTCAAGAACCTCTTCCGCTCGTCCAAGAGCAAGAAGGCCGCGCCCAAGTCGTACCTGACGTCGAACTTGGCCGGCTACGCCGACCCCAAGCCCGAGATGTCGTCCTCGGCGTCCTTGTTGAACGTGTTCAAGAAGAACCGCTCGACCGACACCTTGGGGCGCATGGACATGCACAAGAAGGAGGACGGCGAGAGACAGAGAGAGAAAGAGAGAGAAGAGACAGAGAGACAGAGAGAGCGAGAAAGACACCAGGGAGAGCGAGACAGACAGCAGGTGGAGCAGAGAGAGAAAGAAAGACAGGGAGAGAAAGAGAGAGAAAGACAGGGACAGCAGAGAGACAGAGAAAGACAGCACGAACAGCAAAAACGCGCCGAGCACCAGCCCGACGCCAGAACCAACCACTTTGCCAGACACCAGGCCGCGTACCACGACGACGTGCCGGCGCGCTCGCCGTACCGGTCGCCGCAGTACTCGCGGGCGTCGAGCCCCGGCGTGTTCCGCTCGCACAGCAGCGCCAGCAGCACCAGCGGGCCGGCGTTCTTGCCCGAGCCGTCGGTGCGCGACCTCGCCGCCGACGACGCGCCCGCGCCCGCCGGCGGCTCCGTCGTGGCCATGGCCGACGCCCCGCGCAAGACGTTCAAGTCCAACACCAACATCAACTTCATCCGCGAGGTCACCGACGACGACTACGACGCGTACGCCGCGCGCGCCGCGCCCGTCGCCAGCGACGACGACGACGACTACGACGAGGCCAACCTCCGCCACAACCCGCCCACCAAGCTCCACAACACGCGCTACGACGAGGAAATGCACTTGGACCCCAGCCCGTTCGCGCAGCACGAGATGGCGTTCGGGCTGCCGTTCGGCGTGGAGTACGCCGACGCCGCCAGCGAGCGCGCGGTGGCGGCGCCGCCGAGCGGCCACGGCCTCCAGGCGGCGGTCGCCTCGCTGAAGGCACCAGCGCCAGCAGCAGCAGCAGCGCCGGCAGCAGCGCCGGCAGCAGCGTCCGCACCAGCCGCGCCAGCCACGCCGGCCGCGCCGGCCAAGCCCGACGCGCTCCTCGGCGAGGCGCTCTTCCCCAAGTCGCTCACGCCGCAGGAGGTCGAGAGCATCGTGTCGTTGGAGCGCTCGCGCTCGATGAAGTCGGTGCGCTCGACCAAGCGCAACTCGTTCGTCAACTACAACGGCAGCGACGACAACATCATCCAGTACAGCGGGCCCGTGTCGCCGCCGCCGCCGTCCGGCGGCATGACGCGCTCCAACAGCATCTTGAAGAACTCGGCGTCGAGACGCAGCTTGAGCCAGGAGTTGTACGCGTCGCTCGACGCCAGCATGACGGAGAGCGGCGCCCCGGCGGCTCCTGCGGCTCCTGCGGCGGCCCCCGCGGCGGTCCCCCCCTTTGCATCGGGCCCCACGCACAGAGCCGCGCCCGCCGCCGCCCCCATCGCCGCTTCCGCCCCCGCCGGCGACGACTACATCGACCACAACCTCTTGGAGTTCACCGACTTCATCGACGTGGACAACTTGAGCTTCTCGCAGTCGCCCAAGCAGGAGGAGGCGCGCGAGTTCGGCGGCGCCGGCGACGCGTCGCCGCGGCCCATCTCGGTGGCGTCGCGCACGCCGCTGCCGCAGCCGCTGGCCGCGGCGTCGCCGCCGGGCCGCCCCGCGTTGGTGTTGGAGTCGCTCGCGGTGCCGAGCGTGCCGGCCATCCTGTTCTCCGCGGACGAGCCCGACGACAGCATCATCCAGACGTCGCCCATTCTCGAGCAGGCGTTCCGCACGCTGCAGTCGCCGCTTCTCGACGAGCACGGGCGCAGCGTGTTCAACAACCGCCCGATCCTGATGAGCTTCCGCGGGATCAAGGGCCCGCTGTTCGGCGGGCGCCTTGCGCAGCACAACATCCGCAGCACCGACTCGCACCAGTCGTTCAACGTGTCGTTCGGCGAGGACAGCGACTGCTCCGGCAGCGGCGTCGGCGGCGGCTTCGGCACCAGCGACGACGAGGCCTTCGACAGCGACTTTGACTTTGGCGCCGCGCACAAGTACGAGCTCGCGACCGCGGCCGCGGCCGCGGCGGCGGCAGGGCCCCCGCCGTCGTTGGAGCCGCCGGCGGCCCGCCGCAGCGCCCACTCGCGCGTGTCGTCGGTCTCCGACACCACCGGCTCGCTGAGCCCGCGGTCGCTCGGGCTGGCGATCGGGCGCCGCTGGAAGAAGCTGCCCGTGGCCTCGGCTCTGGCAGCGGCCCCTCGTGCCGGCGGCGTGCGCTTCTCGTCGCGGATCATCTTGTACGACACCTACAACGCTGACGAGTACGACCGCCACCCGGACACCGCCACGTGCAACCAGTTGACGCCGTTGTTGGCGCAGCGCATCAAGGACGAGTTGAACGCCTTGAAGAGCGAGATGGACGTGCACCTCGCCTCGCGGTGCTACACGCATTTCTTGTAGAGACGGAATTCTATAGAGCTGTATGATAACGATTGCATTTGAGAGTGTAGGGGGTCTGGTGGACCTTTGGTAGGAGGAGTCCGGGTAGGAGGCCCCTGGTAGGAGGACCCCTGGTAGGCGGACCCCTAGTAGGCGGATCTCCGGTAGGAGACCCCTAGTAGGCGGACCCCCGGTAGGAGACCCCTGGCAGCAGGCTACATAAAAGACAGGCGAGGCGTCTATTGGCTTATGGAGGGGCAGGGAGACGTCCAGGTTGCCGGAACTGGAAATCTGATAATGGAGGTCTCAATGGAGGTCTGCAACGGCGGCCAGCAACGGCGGCTGCAACGGCGCCTGTATGGCGTCTCTAAGGACCGACTCCGAACCGGATCCCGACTCCCGAACCCGAATCCCGAACGACTCAGGCTCACTGCTGGGCAGCGTGCTTGGAGTGGGCGCTCCGGAAAATGCGGTCCAAAACGTCGTGGTCCTTTTCGTCAATGAACGCCACCTCCTGCTCGGGCTTCTCCATCACCACCACGGCGTAGAGGCCGCGGCGGAAGTCCAAGCACGTTGTCAGCGCCCAGGCGGCGGCGTCGTATTCGGCGAGGGTGATTGTGGGGGGCTTGGAGTCGACGAAAGCGGGATACGACATTTTCGGTGGGGGCAGCGGGGGAATCGTGGTGGGCGTTCTGGCTCGATGCACTTTGCTTTTGCAGTCCGCTCTTTTGGTTATTTTCGCACACCCTTTTGCGAAACTCATCGCGAACTGGCGTTAAACCTCCCCAACCAGACACTCCACCACACCTCCGCAACCCGACCGCCACTGCACCCCCTCCCGCTACCAGCGTCCATCGAATCCCCCACGACTCCTCCACAGAAACACCCCACTTTCCCCCCCACATGTCCTCCATAGTCATCCCCGGGCAGTACATTGTGCCGGCGTTCAAGCACGTCGACGGCACCACGCAGCGGTACGTCCCCAGCCGCGGCACCATACTATCGCTGATCGAGGTGCACAACGTCCGCACGCCCGTGATCGTGTCGACGATCCTCGGGCGCGTGGTGGTCGCCGAGGACCCGCAGGGCGCCGCCGCCAACGAGCAGGCCTTCGTGGTGACGGTGGTCCCGAAGGCGACGGCGTACAGCGAGCACGAGGCGGCGGCGCCCGGCGCGGCGGCGGCCGCCGCCAGCGTGTCGATCAACCTCCCGCGCGAAAACGACACCGTGCTTGTGCGCATCACCAAGATCACCGCCAAGCAGGCGTACTGCGAGATCTTGACCGTCGAGGGCTTCGGCAACGTGCTCCGCGACGCCGGGCTCGGGTCCAACGGCGAGTTGGCGCACGGCTCGGTGGCGGCCGGCGCCGGCGCGCCCGCCATGTTCAGCCACCAGCAGGTGGCGCTGCTGCAGCTGACGCTCATGGCCGCCGCCACCAACGACTTGGGCGAGAACTTCAAGGGCATCATCCGGTCGCAGGACGTGCGCTCCACCGACCGCGACAAGGTGCGCATCATCGACAGCTTCAAGCCGGGCGACATTGTGCGCGCGGTCATCATCTCGTTGGGCGACGGCTCCAACTACTACTTGAGCACGTCGCGCAACGACTTGGGCGTGCTCTTTGCCAAGAGCGAGAACGGCGCCGGTGACGCCATGTTCCCCATCGACTGGCAGACGATGGTCGACCGCCACGGCGTGGTCGAGAAGCGCAAGTGCGCCAAGCCGTTCAACTAGCGAGAAGGCGAGACGGCGAGACGGCGAGACAGCGAGAGCCGTTAGCGCCCAGCGAGAGCCGTTAGCGCCCAGCGAGAGCCGTTAGCGCCCAGCGAGAGCCGTTAGCGCCCAGCGAGACCGCGAGCGCACCAGCGAGAGCCGCGCTAGACCGCCGTCGCCGCCGCCGCCGCCGCCGGTCTCCCGCCACAGTGTCACCCCCGCCTTGGAGCCAGTACGCTCCTCCCTACCACTCTCGTATCTACCGCTATGTATAAATACACGCCCACTAGGCACCCCATCGACTCTCGTCTCTTTGTTGCTCCCGTCATCAGTCCTCAGTACATCATTTATGGTCACCTAGCCCATTAGTCACCTTCCACCTTTATAGTGTCATTTATGGTATCACCTATTCTACTAGTCATTATGGTGGTCGCCTATTCTACTAGTCATTATGGTGGTCGCCTATTCTACTAATCGCCCTTAGTATCGTTTCCACTCTCTTCCTATTCTACTAATCGTCCTTAGTATCGTTTCCACTCTCTTTCTATTCTACTAACTCTCTATTCACTCTCTCTCCACTCTCTCTACCTTTCTATTACTCGCCCACCTTGAACCGCAACTCGTCGCCGTCGCCGCGCAAGTCGTACTCGGCCAAGCCAACAACGCCGCCAAACTGGTCGAAGCGCTCCATGTACCGCGCCTTCTTGGCCAGCGCAAGCTCAACCATCGCCGGCCAGTACACCTCGTGCTGGTAGTCGAAGTTGACCGCGCCGCCAAAGTCCTTGTCCAACTGGTCGTGGGGCACGTAGTTCTGGAACGGCTCGTCGTACACCAACTTCTCGCGCGTCAACGGGTCGATGAACGGGTGGATCATCTTGAGAAACGTCCAGCCCAACCACGGGATGTTGGTGAGCAACGACTTGCCCAAGCGCTCCGGGTAGTGCGTCTGCAAGATGTGCAACACCTGGCGCCCGACGCCGATGGGCGGGATCTTGCCCCCCTGCGTGCCCACCGGGTGCGCCTTGAAGTCGATCAACAACGCAAGCGAGTCCTGCCCGGACGGCATGAAGCTGATCACCTGCTCCAACATGTACACCAAGTGCTGCACCTGGCGCTGCGTGGGCTTGGTGTTCTGGCGGCCCGGCTTCAAGTAGAGACACGGCCGCGCGTCGTTGTCGTACCCCAAAATCACCTCCTTGCCGGTCTCGTTCTCCGCCGAGCAGAGCTCGGCGTTGACCACGTTGTCGGCCTCGGCCTCGCGGTCGATCCCAAACTCCCGCCGCCACGCCAACGTCAACGTGATGCGCTCGATGGCGTCCTGCGTCACCCACTTGGTGGCGCGGAGGTACCGCAAGAAACACTCGCGCGTCAACCACGACTTCTCGCTCCGCGTCAACGCCCGGTACTTGCTCTCGTCCTTGTCCTTGCAGTTGGCCTCGCTCTCGGGCACCGCGAGCGCCTCCGGCAACGCAAAGTGCTCGTACACCGCGCGGTACTTGGCCTGCTGCGTCGCGTCGAGCGCCGCGATCTCGGGGACGACGGCGCCGCCCGACACCTCGGCGAACGGCGTCAACCGCAACTCGCCCACCGGCTTCTCGCTGAGCGACCCGCTCGCCAGGGTTTCCGTGCTCTCGGCCTTCTTTTTCCACAACATGCTCCGGATGAAAGTGACTGATGGGGAAAAGTAGCCGTCCCGGACGCAGGCGCCGTTTTATTCCGCGCCGGAGCTGCGCTGGGGCCGGTCACGTGAGCGGCGCGGGCTGGCGCGCTCGTCCCGTTCCGCACTCGCTGCAGGCAGCTATAGCCGTCGCGCGAGCGCTCGCCCAGCGCGGCTCCGAACCGCGGCCGCCCAGGCGGGCGCCTGCCAGGCGCCCAAGTCGGCTGTATCGTCAGCCGGCCAGCGGGAGCTGCCGCCACTAGCCGCCAGCACGAACGGCCAGCACCGCGGGCAGCGGCTGCTCGCGGTACGGCCGTGCGTGAGAGCGGGGGCGTGCGTTGAGTGCCTCGTACGCTGCGATTGTCGCGGCGCTCTCCCTGCGCTCTCCCTGCGCTCTCCCTGCGCTCTCCCTGCGCTCTCCCTGCGCTCTCCCTGCGCGCCCGGGGTCTCAGCGCGCTCGGGGTGCTCTGCGCCCTGCGTCGCACGAGTGCCGGCCGCCGTTACCGTCGCTGGCCCCACCGCTGGCCCTACCGCTGGCGCCGCCGCTGACCGGCCGTCGTCTCCCGCCGTCCTGACGCCCGTGCCTGGCAACGTCGGCATACATCGGCAGCTATAGCCGATTCCTTGTGACGTGGCACTCGCTAACGGAGCTGCTGCCGATCGTGGTGGTGGCAAAGCCGCTCCCGCCGCGAGCCGCTCATCTCGCATGCACCTTTCGGCCGCACGTCTCGGCGGAACGTCTCGCCCGCCTAATTTGACACGTCGCGGATATCCGGCCACTGACAGCCGCCAACCGCTCAGGCACACCGCCAGAGTCTCGCCGTGGGTGTCTAGTCCGTCACTACACGTGCTGCTTGTTTCCACTGGAGCCCGGCGAGGCGGCCCGGCGGCCCGGCGTGCCAGCCACCCAGCGAGGGTCCTCTGCGGTGCCAGCGTAGGCGGTGAGCCCTGGCGACACGATAAGCTCCTGCACGGTGCTGCCGGCGAAGCTGCCCGCCACGGCGCGCCGTCTCACCTGCTCACGCTGTGGCCGGCGGTCCGCCTCAGCGGAGGCGTGCACGCCCTCCTTCCTCTGCTTGCACTGGTTGTCCCTGCGGCGGTTTCGCACCCAACCGCCAACCTTTTTCCGCACCTCTGTTCCGCACCGCGTCACGTGACCGCGATCACGCGGCGCTGCCTGTTTCATTCGCTTGCCATCCAAGATGACCTCCCACCCCAACATGCCTGTGCTGCGAAAACGGGTGCTAACGCTCGTGGAAATCGCAACCAGCAAGATCATCCAGAATGTGCAGTACCTCGACGACGTCGGCGACACGCCGTTCCACGTGCTCCGGCCGATCATGGGGCGCATGAACGCCAAGCAGCTCGCGCACATCGAAGACGCCAGTCCCCAGATCGGGGCCAAGTCGGACGTCTTGTGGCAGGCGCTCATCGAGAAAGACTTCCCGGACCGGCCGGTGCCGGGCGGCCGGGCCCCGGCGGTCGACGCGGCGATGCCCAACAAAACAGCGTACTTCAAGTACGTGAGCGAGCGCCAGTCATTCCAGGCGGACCTGGCGCAGCGCTTGCGGCGCATCACCGAGCGGCTCCGCGAGCAGAAGTCGGCCAACAAAATCGTCAAGGTCCAGGAGATGTTGCGCGACCCCACCGTGAAGCGGCGGATGTGGAGCGGCGGCTCTGGCGGTGGCGGCGGCGGCCTGCGCTACTACGGCAGCGCCAGCGGCGCGAGCACCATCTTGCGCAAGGCGCGGCGCGAGACCGAGAGCCGCTCGATGATGTTCTCGCTGCAGCGGCGCGCGGACGACGGCTACGACGCTTTCCAGCGAGAGGAGATGGAGAGGCGCTCGCAGATCTTGCGTGTGGCCCAGCGCGAACGCGAGCGCCGCCAGCGCGAGTTGGCGCGGGGGCGAGAGCTAGCGGAGCGCGAGCGCGAGGAGCGCGCCAGGCGAGCCGCCGGCCGTCCCGCCGCAGCGAGAGTGGCGGCGGGCACGGCGGGCAGCCGCGCGGGCAGCCCCGCGGGAGGCGTTGCAGCAGGGCCAGCTTTTGCAGCAGGGCCAACTTTTGCAGCAGGGACAGCGGCGCGTGCCCACGCTTCCACGTCTTTTGCTGCGGCGTCCGCCCCAATCAACACAGCGGGACTGGCAGCGTCGCCGCCCGGCACGCCGCCGGTGGCCGAGTCGGCGCCCGCGCCCCCTCAGCGAGCAGGTTCTCCTGAGCAGGGCGACGGCGCCGAGCCCCCCGCCCACGGCTCGCCGCGCAAGCGGCCGCCGTCCGTCTTTCTAAGGAGACGGCCCGCCAAGCGGCCCCGCGCAGCGCCCCCAGCGCCCGCGGCGCCCGAGCAGCCCCGCGAGGCCCCGCCGCGCATCAAGCCCATCCGCTCCTCGGTCTTCAGCTAGCCACCGGATATATATAGAGAAATGCTACAGACACAGGACACACCGCCGTACCGTTTTTTTTCGCTTTTTCGCTTCTTCTATTCTCTATGCGCTGTGGCCAATGGCCTCTTTTCGTCTCTCTCACCGCGGTGCCCATTACACCTGTTTCTTCTTCTTGGTCAACCGCATGGTCTCGCTGTCGGCGATTTTGCGCTTCCCGCCGCCCTCGTTGGTCAACACGTCGATCCCCTCGTTTCCCTCCACCACGGTCTGCTTGTACGACTTCACGCGCAAGCGGCCGCTGACCAAGACGCGCTCCGGCGTCAAGCTCACGCACGCCCGGGCGCGGCTGACGTCCAACCCCAAGCTCTTCATCAACATCAACACGTCGCTGGCGCCGCGCGTCTGCACCGGCTCCGCGGCGCCGCTCGACACGATCAAGCCGCGCGACCGCAGGCTGCGGATCAACTGCGTCACGTTGCTGAAGAACATGCGCTTCGCCATGTGGTCGCTCGCCGCCGCCTCGTGGTTCGCCACCGCCACGGCGTAGCAGATCTCAAACTTGATGCCCTTCTCCACCGCGCTGCCCACCGCCTTGTGCTTCAAGAAAAACGGAAGCTTGTTGGCAAAGTTGAACGAAATCACGTCGATGTCGAGGTTGGTCACGCTGAGCTGGAGCGCCCGCTCCGTCATGGGCTGCACCGCCAAGATGTCGTAGTGGCTCTGGATCCGCGCGAGCCCCTGGAGCTTCAGCGGGTCGCTCACCACGATCGTCAACCGGCTGAAGAGGCGCAACTTGGGGTACTCGCTCGCCGGCAACTCCGCCGCGAGCTGCTTCATCGCAATGGGGTTGATCTGCTCGGGCTGGTTGATCGGCACCTTGGTCGACTCCGAAATCACGAGGTTGATCGCCACGTGCGTGCACCCGAGGCTGTAGAGCGTCACGATCGTGTTCTTGAGGTTGGTAAACTGTAGCGGGCTCGGCTTCGCCGTGAAGTTCCCCACGGGCCACGGGACGTTGAGATCATACATTGGGAGATGAGCAGGCGATGGTGGGTGACAAAAAGCGACACCCAAATGCGACATGGCCTGCGACAGGAAACATCACCATATGAGGACGTGCGCGTACCAACACGCTAGTCTCTTCCGCCAGCAGCACAGCACCGGCCCCGCTGCAGGCACCGCTGCAGGCTCTGCTGCAGTAGGCCGGATCACATGGGCAGAGAGTCGGCGGGCAGTCGCTGGGAACCTGTCACTCCAGGCCGGTGCCAGCTGCGAAGCCGTAACGGCGCAAACGGTGACTCACCACCGGCCTCTGACTAATCTTCAGCCACCAGTGGCGGCAGTGCAGGTCGCCACCCGGCGTGCTGCTGCTACAGACCGTGGTTCGGTCAGCAGGCCAGCTAGGCGGCCCCGGCTCGAGCAGGCGCTTCCGCCAGAGAACCCTCTCGAAGACGCCACCCACACGTGACACGGGTCACGTGACAACGCCACCCCAGCGGCTCCGTACTTAAGCAGCCACGCCGCCGGCTTGCAGCGTTCTGCCGGAGGCTACGACTCGAAATGTCCACCAGCTTCTTCATCGACAAGGCGCAGGTGCCGACCAAAGACCAGGGGCTCATCGATATCGGCAAGAACTGCCACCTCTGCCAGCAGCTCGACTTTCTTCCCTTCACATGCGAGTACTGCAAATTGACCTACTGCTCCAACCACCGCTCGCTAGAACAGCACCAGTGTCCGGAAAAGGCGAAGGCCGAGTTCAGCCGGAGCGCGAGCCCACTGCTGGGCACTTTCCCGAAGGTTCTGACGCTTTTCCCGGACCGGGAGGCCGACAAACGGCGGATGGAGGCCAAATTGGCGGCGGCGCGGCCGACGGCGGCCACGATCGGGACAAAGACGTCGCCCGCGTCGTACTCGGCGTTTGCCCGGTTGAACAAGTTTCTCCGGCTCCAGCGGGACAAGCGCAAGTCGTCGGGCGGGGCGTTGGCGCTGATGTTCGGCAAGAAGCCCGCGGCCAAGAGCCGGAGCTCCGACGTCTTGGTGCTCCGCAAACAGGCCAAGGGCGACCAAAAGGTGCCGGCCGCCGACCGGATCCATGTGTGGTGCTTGTACATCAACCCGGACAAGACGGACTCCGAGAACAAGGAGCAGGAGCAGCTTTTGCAGATCGACGAGGCCAAGGACCGCCGGGCGGTGTTTGTGTCGCGCAACTGGTCGGTGGGCCGGGCGTTGGACTCGATCGCCGACCAGATGCGGATCACCAACCACAACAACCAGACCAAGAACGAGGACGAGCGGTTGCACGTGTTCAAGGGCGGGGACGGCGACGAGCCGGGCGAGGTGGCGCCGTTGGCGATGGGCGACAAGTGCGGCAAGCTGGTGAAGAACGGCGACGTCGTGTACGTCGTCCGCGGGCTAGCCATGACGGAGAGCCGGTGAGGAGCCGGGACGTGGACGAATAGAGACGGTCATGAATGTACACTAGAAACGAGAGTGCTCCCGAGAGGAGAGCTTCCGAGAGGAGAGAGGCTCGCTCCCGAGAGGAGAGAGGCTCGCTCCCGAGAGGAGAGAGGCTCGCTCCCGAGAGGAGAGAGGCTCGCTCCCGAGAAGAGAGGCCTTTTGTTAAAAAATGTCGTAAATGTATATGGTTTCGATAAGACAGGGTCGTAACAGGTAATTTTTTGGGCACACGGGCCAAGACCCGCGGGGTGGGGGAGCGGCAGGATCCCTTTCAGGACCCTCGCGTCCTCGCCCCCGACCTAGTACGGACCGGCGCCCACGTAGTCGATCCAGTTGGCCATGCAGTTCTGGTCGGCCAAGTGCTTCCAGCGGCTGAAGCTGCCGGTGGCACAGCCCAGCGTGGCGGGCAGGTTGGGGCAGTTCAAGTAGGGGTCGTGGAAGTAGCCGATGTCGCGGAACCAGTGGATGTCCTGCTTGTCGGCGAACAAGGCGAGGCCCATCAGGTGCACCGGGGCGTCGCCCCAGCGCTCGTAGTAGAACTTGCCCGTCAGCTCCAAGTGGTTGAACCACGCCGTGTAGGCGTCGCCGCGGAAGAAGTCCATGTCGGCGATCTCAAAGTTGGACCAGAAGTGGCACGTCAGGTAGCCGTGAGCGACCTTGTTCTTGTCCGGGTTCTGCAAGTCGTCGAGCAACCACTGGAACGCGCCGTTGCGGTGGACGTGGCGGTAGTTGTCGTCGCGGTTGAGCCACTCCAAGGTCTCGGGCCAGAGGGTGGCGACCAGCTCGTCGATGTCGTACAAGTTGATGGTGAAGCCGTAGACGCGGCGCTTGGCCTCCATGTAGCGGAACACGTCGTACTGGACGTCGGTGTGGAAGTCGACGTTGGGCTCGATGCGCCAGTAGTAGCGGTACTTGGCGAGCTCGGGGAGGTGGAACAAGGCGCCCGAGTAGAAGCGGCACATGTTGTGGTACGAGAGCTTCTGGGCGTACAGCACGTCGTGGGCCGCCATCACGCGCATGGCGGCGTCCTGGCGCGCGACGTCGACCAGCGCCGGGCGGTCCCACACCTCGGGCGCCACCACGACGAACTCGACGGGCGCCAGCGTGTACTTCTGCACCTTCTCCTTGAAGCGGTCGGTGAACGGCTCGTCGTTGATGAACGTGTACGGGTAGCGGAACTTGGAGTTGAACGACGCCTCGAAGCGCTCGATGGTCTTGCCGATGGCGCGGGCCTCGTTGTTGCGCACCAACGCCACCACGGTGGCGCTGGCCCGCGCGTACCCGTCGAGGTCGAGCGGCGGGCGGAGCTCGCTGAGGTCGAGGTCCTGCGGCTCGCTGATGCGCCGGGCCATCTCGTCGGCGTACGTGCGCCCGTTGGCCTCCAACACCTGCTGGGGCGTCCCGCTCTTGTGCTTGGGGTTGGTGAAGGCGAACCGCACGTTCTGCGGCTCGAGCGTGAAGCCCTCGTCGCTCGAGTGCTCGGCAAGGTACGCCGCAAGCAGCGAGTTGCCGCCGAGGTACCCAAAGTCGAACTTGCTGGTCAACGACTTGATGGTCTCCGTGTACGACAGCGCCGCCAACGCCTGCGCGGCGCCGTGGCGGAAGAGCACGAGCACGAGCCCCGTGGCGAGCGCGAGCGACACCACGAGGAAGAGCTTGCGCGGGACCCGGAGCGAGAAGAAGGACGAAAGCATTGGTGGCTGGAAAGTCTGCCCTGGGTGGTGCGCTTAGCAAGGGTGGCTGCCGCAGTGGAGAGGTGCCGGCGTGGGTGCAGGCGTGTGTGCAGGCGCGACTCAGGTCCGCAGCGCGGCGGAGTGCAGGTCCTGACAGGAAGATCGGGACTGGTCCCGAAAGCTGTTGCAGACGGGAATGCCCGATCTGGCTGCGCGGGGCTGCACTCCACGAACCTGCGAAAACACTCTCCACAACCTGCGAGCCTCACCGCTTCAACTTGCAAACCGCACCGCGCCAACGTGCAAAAAGTAGCACCGACCAACCTGCAAACGGCACCTCCTACAACCTGCAAAGGTTCCTCCTCCAACTTGCAAAGTTCCTCCACCTGCAAAGTTACAGTCCACCATCACCAGGCCGGCACGATCCACTCTTCTCACAACCTCCTCCATGTGGCTTCCTACCGTCGGGAAAAGAGTTCTTCCGGCAGCCGTCCGGACGGCGAGACGGGCCATTGCGCTTCCGCCCAAAGCCGCGACGCTCGCCAAGTTCGAGTTCCCGCTCGCGACCCACACCGCCCGCCAGGTCTCGGGCGAGGCCATCGCGCTTGCCGGCGAGACGTCCACGGTGACGTTGAACGGGCACGTGCACCGCAAGCCGCGGATCCGCGCACGGCGCAGCTTCGCCGAGCTCCGCGACGACGCCGGCGACGTGGTGCTGCTCTTGTTGGACCCGGACGTGACGCCGGGCGAGTGCTTCGAGGCGCTCCGCGCGAGCGGCGCCGAGGAGTCGCTCAGTGTCAGTGGAATCGTGCGACTTTTGAGAAAAGAGGCTGGCGAGGCCGCGCCGGCTAGCGAGGAAAAGGCCGCGCCGGCTAGCGAGGAAACGACCGCGCCGGCTAGCGAGAAAAAAACCGCCCCGACTGGCGAAACGGCCGCGCCGACCGCCACTGGCGAGCCCCCCGCGTGGGAGCTCGTGGTGACCTCCCTCCAGACACTCAACCCGTCGAACCTCGACGCCGCGCGCCTCGAGAAACTCAAGCACGCCGCGCCGCAGGACCTCCCGCCGCAGTTCCGGTACCTCCAGCTCCGCACGCCGGCGTTCCAGCACGCGCTCCGCACCCGCAGCCGCGTCGCCCACGCGGTGCGCGACGTCTTGGTGCGCCGCCACAACTTCACCGAGATCGAGACGCCGTTGTTGTTCAAGTCGACGCCCGAGGGCGCGCGCGAGTTCCTCGTGCCCACGCGCGCACGCGGCCGCTTCTACGCCCTCCCGC
Organism: Suhomyces caryicola; assembly: GCA_030568635.1. NCBI lineage: Eukaryota > Fungi > Ascomycota > Pichiomycetes > Serinales > Debaryomycetaceae > Suhomyces > Suhomyces caryicola. The sequence continues at coordinate 92,108 of JAJMGG010000020.1, read as the reverse complement.
AGTCGCCCCAGCAGTACAAGCAGATCCTCATGAGCTCGGGCTTCTCCCGCTACTTCCAGTTCGCCCGCTGCTTCCGCGACGAGGACTTGCGCGCCGACAGGCAGCCCGAGTTCACCCAGGTCGACTTGGAGATGAGCTTCGTGCGCTCGAGCGACCAGGTCGCCGTGGTGGTCGAGGACGCCGTGCGCGTCGCGTGCGCCACCGCCGGCAAGAAAATGTACCGCCTCGCCAGCGACGGCGTGTTGCGCGCGCTCCCCGAGCCCCCCGCCGACGCCGCGGCCGTGCCCGCGGAGCCGGCGCTCCCCAAGCTCGCCTACGCCGACGCCTTGGCCCGCTACGGCATCGACAAGCCGGACCTCCGCTCCGCGCTCCAGTTCGTCGACCTCTCGCCGTTCTTCCGCGCGCCAAACCCACACTTCCCCGTGGTGGAGGCGTGCGTCTTGAAAAACGTCTTCGCCGGCGACACCTACCGCGTGCCCGCCGCGCTCCGCGACGGCTACCCGCGCCGCCGCCCGTACGTGCTCCCCATCCGCACCGCCGCCGACGCCGCCGGGTGGTACCGTAAGTTTGTCGACCAGCAGGTGCTCGTGCCGCTGGCCGCGTTCGACGCCGCCGCGCTCGCCGAGGCGCTCGACTTGGCCCCCGGCGACGTGCTCGCCTTCTCGACGCGTGCCGCGCTCCCCTACGAGAACCCGACGCCCCTCGGGCGCTTCCGCCAGCAGGCGATCGCGCACTTTCCCACGCGCTGGCTCCGCCCGGTGCTCGACGCCGCCACCGGCGCCACCACCACGCGCTACGACCCGGCGGACGTGTTTGTGGGCGCGTGGGTGGTCGACTTCCCGCTCTTCAACCCCGTCGACGAGTCCGCGCCCACCGACGCGTTCCCGGCGTACAACCGCGCGCGCTTCGAGTCGACGCACCACCCGTTCACGATGGCCAAGCCCGCCGACTACGACCGCCTCGCCAGCGCGCCGCTCGACGTGCGCGCCGAGCACTACGACTTGGTCGTCAACGGCGTGGAGGTCGGCGGCGGCTCGCGCAGAATCCACGACGCGGCCCTCCAGCAGTTTGTGTTTGAGAACGTGCTCCGCGTCCCGGACTACCACGCCAAGTTTGGCCACTTGCTCCGCGCGCTCAGCATGGGGTGTCCGCCGCACGCCGGGCTCGCGTTGGGCTTCGACCGCCTCTGCGCCATGCTCGTCGGCAGCACCAGCATCCGCGACGTGATAGCGTTCCCCAAGAACCAGTCCGGCGCCGACATGGTGGTCGACAGCCCGACGGCGGTGCCGCCCGGGGTGTTGGAGCAGTACTATGTGCGCGAGTCGCCAAACGAGTCGCAAAAGGAGTCGCAAAACGATACTGTCTAGCGAGACTGCCTAGCGAGAGCCTAGCGAGAGCCCTGCGAGAGCCCTGCGAGAGCCCAGCGAGAGCCTAGCGAGAGCCTAGCGAGACCGCCTAGCGAGACTCCCAAGGAGACCGCCTAGCTAGACCGCAGCGAGCCCCCAGCGAGCCCCCCAGCGAGACCCCAGCGAGCCCCCAGCGAGACCCCAGCGAGCCCCCAGCGAGCCCCCAGGAGCCCCCGACTTCCCTGTAAATATTAACGTCTATCAACTATAAATCTATGCTGACGGCCCCCGGGCCCCTCAGTGCCTCAGAAAGCCGCGTCTCTTCTTTTCCACGCCCAAGTCCTCCTCCAACTTGCGCTTCTTGAAGCCCTCCTCGGCCTGCGCCGCCTTCTCGTCGCGCACGCGCTTCTCCTCGGCCAACTGCTCCATCTTCAACTCGATGGGCTTCTTGCCGCGCGCGTCGCCCAAGAAGGCCTTCTCCTGCTCGCGCACCAACGCCTTCCAGTCGTACTTTTTGCGCGCAAACAACTCCATCGACCAGTTCTTCCACACCATCTTGCCGTAGGTGCTCTCCTTGACCTTCTTGGCGTCGGCCATCAACGCCGTGGCGATGCGGTCCTTGTACATGGGCAACAACACGGTGAAGTCCCAGAGGCGGTCGACCAAGTGCGACCCGTACGAGTTGCACGCCAACGCCACGACGTCGCCGGTGAAGAGGTTCAACACGCGCTTGCGCAACACCATCTCCGGCTTCGGCTCGCCGGCGCGCACCACGAACGCGTGCTCCACCGCGTGGCAGAACACGCCGTGCAAGCACATCTGGCGGAGGCGCTCGGCGGGGAGCGCCAACAAGTTGTGCCACACGCACACGACAAACTTGGCGTCGTACTCCATCAACTTCTCCAAGAAGAGCGTGCGCTTGCGCTCGTCGGCGGTGGGCCAGTCGTCGCGCGTGTTGCCCAACGTGGACCCCGTCAACTGCAACACGTTCTCGAAAAACTCGCTCGACACGGGCGCCCCGCCAAACGGCGCCGCCACGTCGTAGTTGGGGGCAAACTTGGCAAACAACTGCGCAATGAGCTCGTCGCGGCGGTAGTTGCCGCGCGCAATCAGCGCGTCGATCACCTTGCGCGCCAAGTCGACGTTCAGGTTGTCGGTGATGGCAATCAACGACGACAACTGCGGCACGAGCTCGTCGAGAATGTGCTCGACCTCGGCGGGCGCCAACTTGAGCAACAACGCCTGCACGATGTACACGCCGGTGGTGGCGCGCTTGGCCAACTTGAGCACGCGCTCCCGCATGTACAACCGGTACAAGCGCTCGATGTACCGCAACCGCGCGCCGTCGTTCTTGATGGTGCCCTCCAAGAAGTGCGACCCCACGGCGTCCGAAAGCAAGTACTCGACAAACGCGCCCTCCTGGATGTCCTTGTCCTCGGTGTCCTTCAAGAAGAGCAAGTGCCACATGGTGCGCTCGCGGTCCACCAACCCCTCGACCTGCACCACCAACTGCACCACCGGCGACGCCACCTTGTCGATGGCCAACTCGCGCGCGCGCTTGGTGTCCTGCCCGCGCGTCACGCCGGCACACACCTCGCGCAAGTGCGCCTTGAACGACGGCGGCGTCTGGTACGCGCGGTTGAAGTCGTCGTTGTCCTTGATGTCGATCATCTTGCGCGCGATCTTGGACTTCTTGGAGCGCAACGTCGAGTTCGCCACCGTGCTCGACGGGAGCGCCCGGCCCGCCACCACGAGCACGAGCATCCGGAGCACGTGCGACGCGTACTGGTGCACGAGCATCTGCCCGACGGCGGGCGTGAACTCGCCCAACATGCTGGCAAACTGCTCCTCCATCGTGAACGCCACCACGTCGGCGTCGGCGTCGTCGGCGTCGTCGTGCTGGTCGTCGCCGGCGGCGCCGTCCAAGATCTCGCGCTCCAACACGCTGGCGGCCCTCACCAAGAGCGTCTCGAGCACGTGCGACGCGTACTTGTGGTGCGCCAACGCCACAAAGTGGCCCGCAAGCAGGCGGAAGATGTTCTTGAGCTGGCGGTCGCTGGCGCAGAGCACCAAGCGCTCCATCAACTTGGAGCAGATCTGGTTCGTCACCAACTTCAACTCCTTGCCGCGCGCCTCCTCCAACACCGAGCGGACGAACCCGCGGCGCTCGTCCTCGCTGTCGAAGGCGTTGATGTTGAGGGTGGCTTCGGTCTGCTTGAAGTAGTCCAACTCGTTGGAGTCGACGAGCCCGAAAAACGGCGCCTTCACCTCGCTGGCGTCCTGCGGCGCGTCGTCGGCGGCGGCGGCGGGGGCTCCGGTGAACACCAGCGCGTCCTGCGGCGCCGGGGCGTCGGCCTTGTCCTTTTTCTCGGATCTTCTTCCTCTAACTTTGGCCATTGCGATGAAGAGTGATGGTGGAAAATCATCTCATCGCGAGTTGAAGCAGAGATCGAGTGCGACAGACAGACAGTGCGACAGAGATGCGACAGAGATGCGACAAACAGTGCGACAGAGATGCGACAGAAAGATGCGACAAACAGTGCGACAGAGATGCGACAGAAGAGATGCGACAAAATAGAATGAGAGCTGCGACATCTTGCGACACCTCTGCCCTCCACCGTCCCTCGTATATGCTTTTGCACCACGCCAAGGCCTCGCATGAACTTACGAGCTCGCCGTACGGGCCACCGGCGCGTCGCTCGCAACGCCCGAGCAGCCCCGCCATATAAAGCCCGGCACGAGCCGCCGCCGCCAGCCCGCCGCAGACTCCCCCAATGAGTATCAGGTCGCCGTTCCCCCACCCCTTCTGGACGCCGTTCACCAACGTGGGCCCCCGGCCCAAGTGCTTGGACGAGTGGCTCATCATCGAGCTCTCCAGCGCCCTCCGCTCCAAGCCGGGCTGGACCGCCAAGTACACCGAGCCCGCCGTCGCCCGCCGCTGGCAGGACGAGATGCGTGCCCAGATCGCCGCCCGGACAAAGTACCCCGACGAGGTCGTCGCCTACGTGTTCGCCGAGTTGGCGGCCGTCGACCGGCTCGAGGCGGGCTTCCCCGGGTTGCGGCGCGCGGGCTTCGCGATGGCCTGCGACGACAAAATCGTCGTGAGCGACTCCGCGGTGCCGGCGGGCGTCGCCGCGGCGCTCGCGAGCGCCGCCGCCGACCTCGAGGCCTCGTTCGGCGCCCACCGCGACTTCCACCCGCACTCGGACGACCAGGTCGTCGACTTGGTGCACCCGTCGCTCTTCCCCGTGCAGTACGGCACCACGCCGGTGGTGGCGCCCGGCGGCAGCGTCGCCGTCGCCACGTTCGACTCGCTGGTGGCCGGCGTCAAGCGCGACGTCAGCGCGGCGGGCACCTCCACCGCGTTCCAGTGGCTCCCGGCGCTCGTGGCGCCCGCCGCCGGCCGCTTCCGCTTCGCGTCGTACATCAACAACTTGCACCCGCGCGACTTTGCCGGCTTGTACGACGTGATCGCCGACGTCTTCACCGCGGTCGCCCCGGGGCTCAACTTCACCCTCTCGCGGTACGCGCTGGCGGAGCGCCTCCGCGTCGAGATCCCGCGCGGCGACGACGCGTACGAGCAGGCGTACCGCGACCAGTACGACGCCTTGTTCGCCGAGGAGGACGAGAAGGCCGCCCGCGACGACGCGTACGAGTTCGACGACGAGCGCCTCATGGAGTTCGAGGCGACCAAGGGCCAGTACCTCCGCGCGTTCCCGCCGGTGTTCACGGCCGGCCCGCTGGTCGACCGCCAGATCGACGTGGCCGCGGACTTTGCCAGCCTCAAGGTGATCGTCAAGATGGCCAACATCGAGTTGACCCCCGACCGGCCGGCGTACGCCGGCGGCTCGTGGCACGTCGAGGGCACCATCAACGAGGACATCGTGGCCACCGTGTTGTACTACTACGACGTGGAGAACATCGAGGCGTCGAGCCTCAGCTTCCGCACCGGCTTCGAGGAGCCCAACTACGAGCAGAACGACAGCGTGTATTGCAAGGAGCTCTTCGGCTTGGCCGACGGCGACAAGATGCACCGCCACATGGGCGGCGTGGCCACCACGCCCGGGCGCGTCGTGGTCTTTCCCAACCAGTACCAGCACCTCGTCGAGCCGTTCCGCTTGGCCGACGCGTCCAGGCCGGGGCACCGCAAGATCCTCTGTTTCTTCGTCGTGGACCCGTACAACACAAAGGTCCTTGCCAGCGACCAGGTCCCGCCGCAGCAGCAGCACTGGTGGGACGACGCCGACGGCATCAAGGACATTCTTCCCGACAGTCTCCGGGCGGAGATCCTCAAGGTCGCGCGGCCGCAGACCTTGGACGAGGCCAAGAAGGTCCGCGAGGCGTTGATGAGCGAACGAAGCGCCACGGACCCGGACGACTACGACCACCCGTTCCACAGGGAGTTCTCCTTGTGCGAGCACTAGCGTAGGCACCCAGAACAAGTTACGTTGAGCTGTACTGCCAGCGCACTCCTGAACTGCCAGCGCACTCCGTAGCTACAACTGTATGGCCAACTTAACAATGCACTCCGAGCTACAACTATGCTCCGCGTAACGGCGCCTTCTCCGGCCCGCCCGTAGCGGCGCCTTTCTCACACCCGCAAGAGATCCTCGTACTTGCCCTTTCTCAACGGGTCGATCTCGATCAACTTGTGGAGGCACGTCTTCATCTCGGCGGTCAAGGCCTTCGGGTTGCCGCGCTCGGCCTCGATGAGCTCCGTGAGGAAGAGGATCGTCTTCAAGCACCAGCAGTGCTCCAAGTGGCGCGGGTGCTCGTCCTTCTCCAACTCGTTCAACTCCTTGACCGTGCGCAACTGCTCCTCGAGAATCTCCAAGTACGCGCCGCGGTCGTCTTTCCGCAAGTCGTCCACGAAGAAGCGGTCCGTGAGGAGCCAGTACAAGTACAACCAGATGCTGGTGTCGTCGCTGTCCATGTACATGCCGGTTTTGATGAGCTCCAACTCGTGCACGAGGAGGGTGGCGGGCCGCGCAAACAAGCTGTTGAGCTCGGCGTCGGCGCTGGGGGTCGTCTGGAGCAAGGCGTAGATCTTGGGCACCAACTTGCTGCGGTTGTGCCACGCCGAGAAGTTGGAGATGTTGTTGGCGATCTTGGCGGTGGTGTAGCGGAACTCGGCGGCGTTGATGGCCAACAAGGCGGCGGCCTCGGCGGCGGCGGTGGGCCCGGCGGAAGGCGCGGTGGGCGCCCCAGCGGCGGGAGTCCCGGCGGCGCCACGCGCCACGCGCCGCACCGCCTCGCGCTCCATGTTCTCCACCACGAACCGGCGGTACTGCCACCCGTGGAAGTTGCGGCTGTCCAACTCCAACAACTTGGACACGACGGCAAACTCGTGCTGCCAGCTGACCTTCTCCAAGTCCACCAACGCAAAGAGGCACCAGCGGCGGTGGTTCCAGATCCAGTAGCACTTGGGGTAGCGCTTCAAGAGCCCCATGAGCAACGCGAGGTCGGCGTTGAGGAGCTCGACGTACGCGGGCTCGTCGAGCGCCGCGGTGGCGAAGAGGCGCACGAGGATCTCGCGCCGGAAGTTCCACACCGTGTAGAACTCGGGGTTGAGGAGGAGGAGGCGCGTGGTCTCGTCGAACGCCGCGAGCGTGTGCTGCGCCGGGTCGTCGCGGCGGTCCAACACGGCGGCGGTGAGCTGGCGGTAGTGGGCGACCTTGGCGCGGTCCCTCTCGGTGCGGGCGGCGCGGGCGGCCGCCAGAAGCGTCTCGCGCTTGACGTTGTGTTGCTGCGGTTAGTAGGGCGTGGGAGAAGGCCGTGGGGGCCGTCGGGAGAAGGCCGTGGGGGCCGTCGGGAGAAGGCCGTGGGGGCCGTCGGGAGAAGGCCGTGGGGGCCGTCGGGAGAAGGCCGTGGGGGCCGTCGGGGACGGGTGTGGGGGGCCGACGGCGAGAGGGCGCGGGGGCGTCTACTTACCATTGGGGGGTCTGGGTGTGGAATTGAGTGGAAGTGAGGAAGATCTCGTGGTGGAAGTGGTGGATCTTGGTGAGTGATCTGCGTGGTGGAGATCGGTGAGGGATCTGGGGCTCGTGTCGCGAATTTAGCGAGCGCGCTGGCGAGCCTAGCGGGCGCTCTGGCGGGCGCGCTCTCATTGATGTCGCAAATGTGTCGCGTTTGGCCGCGATCCACCGCCAGCCTGGCCGCACTCCTTTGGCGCTCGCTACAGTTTGGCACGCGAAACAGCCGCTGCCTCGCCTACAGCACTCCTCCCCACGGCACTCCTCCCCACGGCACTCGTCCCCACTCCCTGTCGCCGCTCCCCCCGCCACTCCCATGGCCCCCAAATTGGCCCTCAAGGGCTCGTGCAAAGTCGTGACCGACTACTTTGAGTACGCCATCCACAACATCCTCTTCCAGCGCGGCGTCTACCCGCCCGAGGACTTCCAGACCGTGCGCAAGTACGGCCTCCCGCTCCTCGTCAACGTCGACGACGCCGTCCAGGCGTACGTGGCGCGCATCATGGCGCAGATCCGCAAGTGGCTCTACGGCAAGAAGATCGCGCGCTTGGTGTTGGTGCTCGTTGCCCGCCCCACCGGCGAGGTGGCCGAGCGCTGGGAGTTCGCCGTCGACGTCAAGCCCGACGCGCCGGGCGCCGCCGACGCCGCCGCCTCCGCCGCGGCGGCGGCCGCGGCCACCGCCAGCATCCAGGCCATCATCCGCCAGATCACCTCGCTGGTGTCGTACTTGCCGGTGCTCCGCGAGGACGAGTACACCTTCAACGTGATGGTGTACACCGACCCGGCCAACCCCGCCAGCAACGTGCCGCTCGAGTGGTGCGACACCAACGGCGACCACAAGTTGCTCGTGGGCGACAACGTCGAGCAGGTCAAGTTCACCGCCATCGACACCGACGTCCACCACGTCGACACCTTTGTCACGTACAGGGTGGACTAGCGGCCGGGCGCCGGCACTGTGCCGGTGACTGTGCGGGCGCCTCTGCCGGTGATTTGCCGGCGAGACGAGCCGAGCATCAAGAACCAAAACATAGAACGAAAGACCAAGAGTCGATCACAGGGTCAATACATACGCCTTGCACAGTATCAAAATATACGCCTTGCACAGTACAAGAATACACGTCTTGCGGCATCTCCTCTTGTCTGGTCTGCGCTACAATGTGGACTAGCCCCACCAACTTGTTACGTTTATTGGACTGCGCTAGCGGCGCTCGTAGTACTTACTGTCTGCAGACGTCGTCTGCTCTATCATCGTCCCGTCTCGCTCCTTCTTCCTCACACTTTCTGCTCTTCTCGCTTCTGCTCCAGCTCCACCAACTCGCTCTCCAAGCGCCGTCTCTTGTTGCTCAACATGAAGCGCGCCGAGCCCTTGGCCGCCACCGAGTAGTCCCACACCTTCAAGTACTCGTCCTGGTGCATGAGCTTGCGCGTGCACGAGCGCTCCGACAACTTGGACAAGTCGTTGAAGCGCGACTTGAGGTCCATGAACTTGAAGATCTGCTCCTTGCCGGTCTCGGCGTCGACCGCGGGGATGTACTCGTTGAGGATCAGATACGACATCTGGTGGATGTAGTAGTCGAGAATGTAGATGATGGCCTCGTTGACCAACGGCTCGGGGCACCGGAACTGCTCGTAGCAGTCGATGCCGTCCAAGACGGCGTCCAAGTCGTCCCTGCTCTCGGCGCCGTCGTGCACGGGCGTGTACTTGGTGGTGATCTCGGTGGGCTTCAAGTTGAGCGTGACGATCACAATCGCCAACGCGATGCAGTGCGGCGGGATCATGAGACACAACGGCGTCGAGATGATGTCGAACGACACCAACCACGCGAACATCGACACCTTGTAGCTGATGCCGAGGCTCTTGGCAAACTGGATGGCCAACTTGTCGACCGAGTCGAGCGTCAACGCCGTGCCGTTGATGAAGTCGAACTTGATCAACTGGAGGAGGCGGAACTCGAGCGCCATGATCGCCTTGCGCTGGAGGTCGACGATCGACGCGGGCAGCGACTCGCCGCCGCCGCTGCTTGCGCCGCCGCTGCTGCCGCCGCTCCCGCTGCTGCCGCCGTCCACCTTGCGCGTCTCGTCGATCTCCCGCACCTTGTTCGCCACCGCCTGGATCTCGCGGAGCTTCTTGATGCAGTCCTCGTTCTTGCTGGCCAAAAACAAACACGTCACCGCCACCATGTACGGGTCCTTCTCGAGGCGCGCCACGTCGACCGCGCCGTCCTTGTCGTCCTCCTCGAACCGGTTGAACAAGTAGTACCGCTGGTAGTAGCTCATCGTGGTGTTCAACACCCGCAACGGAAACTTCAACGCCCGCACTATCTGGAACGCAAAGTGAAACACCTGGTGCTTGCGCTGCAGAAACACCAACTTGCGCGAGTCGGCGATGGTCTGCAGGTGGAGGTACAGCATCTCGGCCAGCGTGAAGAAGGGCCGGGACACCTGGCAGATGGTGGTCTGCGGGCGGGACTCGCGGTCGGGCCGGCCGTCGCCGCCGGGCGCGCTGCGGGCGCGGCTGTCGCTGCGGCTGTCGCTGGCGCCGCTGCGGCTGTCGCCGCCGCTCTCGTGCGAGGAGCCTGTTCTGTCGTCGTCCATGGTGTGGTGGGGGGAGAGCCGGCGCTGGCGGCAGCGGTGGTTTTGTAGCGGCGATGTTGGTGCGCGCACGACCGCAGCCTGGCGGCGCCAACCGCCCACCGCCGGCGGGCTACGTTTTAGCGGACACTCTAACGGACACTCGTTTATCGGACACTCGTTGCTTGCGCGATCTAACTAGGCAGAGAAGGACAAGGAGACACCCAACTTGTGGACGGGCTCGGCCAACTTGAGGGCGTCGAAAGAAGCACCCAAGCCCAATCTGACGCCTGGTCTCAACTCCTGGGAGTAGGCCAAGGCGGTCAAACCGGAGTCGGCGATCTTGGCCTTGACGAAGGCGGACTTGTCCAAGGCGTACTTGGTGGCGAACTCGACGTTGACGTTGGAGGACTTGACGGAGTCCCAGGTGGTCTTGGCACCGACCTCGACCAAGGGAGAGACCTTGTGGAAGTAGGCGGCGGAGAAGACCGACAAGTTGGAGGTGGCGGTGGCGGCCAAGGCGTAGTTCAAGTTGGTGTAACCGACACCGACGGAGTACTTGTTGACCTTGGCGGAGGCGATGTCGTAGCCCAACTCGGCGCCGGCGGTGAAGCCGTCGTGGGCGACAGCGAGGTCGGCGGTGGCGATGGGGCCCTTCAACAAGTCGAAGAACAATCTGGCGTTGACGGCGGACTGCTGGTAGAAGAAGTTCAAGCGGGCGTTTCTGGCGCCGTTGGGGACAACCGAGGTGTCCAACTCACCCTTCAAGCCCGGGGTCAACAACTCGCTCAACTCGATCTTGGTGTTCAAGGCGTTGGCGTTGTTCCAGCCCTGGGTCAAGGTCAAGCCGGTGGCCTTGTCGGCGTACTTGGCGTCGACGGAGGCGGCAATTGAGTTGTCCTTGGCGGTCTTTCCCTTGACGGTGAAGGTGACGCCGTTGGGGGCGACCGACTTGACGTCCACGGCGGCGGTGGCCAAGTGGAAGAAGTCCTTGTTGAGCAAGTCGTTGGCGGACTTTTGGATGTCGGAGTAAGCAGCTGGAGCCATTGTGGTGGTGGTGGGTGCGGAGAGGAAGGGGGTGTGTGCAGAAGAGATGGGCGGTTTGGGCGCTCGAGGTGGGCCATTTATTGGTGGAGGACGTTTGGTTGGGTCAATTTGCCGGCGCACGCCCGCCCGCGCGCGACGGCGTGCTGGTGGCGCCGGCGTGCGCCGCCCAACGTGCTCTCCGCTGTTGGGCGGTCACCCGGCGCCGGGCCTACGACCACGCGGGCAGCCAGTGAGGGGGCAGCACGGGAGGGGCCGCCCGGAGGGGCAGCGGGCGGCCCCCCCGGGGGCCACGGCGGGGCCCCGCGGTCGTGCCAGCGGGGCCGGCCGTACGGTGGGCCGATCCCCCGCGCACCGGCCCAGCTGTGGCGCCGGGCTCTCGCTAGCGCGCGCTCTCGCTACGCCGCGGGCCCTCCTTCTCGCCGGGCCGGCGTTAGCGGTGTTGTGATTTGCCTGCTTGCGGGAGAAACGTGGCTCGCGCGCATTGGCTGGCGCCACAGGTGTCGCAGGTGGGCAGCATCACGTGTATTGCATCACGTGCCCTGCATCACGTGGCCAGACCCTGCACCCGTCACCTGCCTATCTACGTCACGTGCTCCTGTCACGCGCCTGTCACGCCTGTCACGTGCCACCCGCCCCATCTGCTTATCTCTCCCGCCGCCCACATCCCACCACCCCCATGTCACACGAGTCTTCCCGCGTGCTCCACTGCCCGACGCCCAAGCCCGCCAAGCGGGCGCCCGCGTCGCTCAAAGTCAAGCAGGACCCGTCGCTCAAGTCGTGCCTCGAGCCGCCGCAGTCCCCCACCCCCACGCTCCCCCGCGACCCCGCGGCCCATGCGTCGTTCGTGGTGCCCGCCGACGGCGTCAGCCCCAACAAGCACGGCCTCGCCGACGGCGGTGAAGCGCCGCTGGCCGCGTCGCCGCCGGTCTCGCCGCCCGCGGTCTCGCGCGTCACGTCCTTCCAGGGCGCCCCGCGGCTCGCGTCGCCCCGCGACTCCCCCGAGCCCCCCGCCAAGTTGCACCTCCTCGTCGGCATCACCGGGTGCATTTCCATCAAGAACATCTTCCTCATCATCGAGAAGTTGTTGGAGCGCTTCACGCCGGCGCGCCTCGAGGTCCAGGCGGTGCTCACCGAGAGCGCCGAGTGGTTCCTCGCCGACAAGTTGCACCGCTTCGACGCGTTGGGCGTCAAGGTGTGGTTCCACGACGACGGCGTCGCGCAGTTCGTCGACTCCAGGGCGCAGCAGCAGCCGGGCGCCAGCCACGCGGCCCCGGCCGCCGACAACTGCCAGTCGTACTTGGCGCAGGACCTCCAGCGCTGGACGGACGTGCTCTTGTTGGCGCCGCTCCTGGCCAACACCCTCGCCAAGCTCATCAACGGCTTGGCCGACAACCTCTTGACGGAGATGTTGCACACGTGGCCCGTGGCCGCGCCCCACCAGGCCGCCGCGCCAGCGCCGCCGCCCCACCCGGCCGACAACACGATCCTCACCACCAACTTGGCGTCGCCCAAGCCGATCGTGGCGGTGTTGGCGTTGACGAGCTCGATGTACTCGCACCCCATCACGCGCCGCCAGTTGGCGCTTCTCCAGGAGAGCTACGTCGACGTGTCGATCCTCAAGCCGGTGGAGAAGTGCGTGGACGTGGACGGCAACATCTCGATGGGCGGCATGCGCTCGTGGGTCGAGGTGGTCGACTTTGTGCTGCACAAGTTGGGGATGCCCGACGAGAGCGACGAGGACGACAACGAGGAGAACGACACCAACGAGGAGATCAAGCTCGTGTCGACCGACTCGCTGAAGTCGCCGCCGATTTTGGACCGCGAGGTGCGGCGCGTGCGGGGGATCTCGAGCGGCGATCTCAAGAAGCACGAGCGCTTGGCCATGGAGAACGCCATGTTGAACGCTGGGATATGAGAGAGGAGATGCTAGCGCGGGCCCTGGGATTCGCCAACTGGCCCTGGGGTTCGCCAACTGGCCCTGGGGTTCGCCAACTGGCCCTGGGCTAGCGAGGGGCTCGGACGAGTTCTCGCTAGGCTTGGGCGCACCGGAAAAACAGATCCTCGCTAGCCCGCGAGCTCTCGAACCCGCCGGCCCGCCAGCCGCTCCGGCCGACGTTAGTACCGCCGAGAAAACATCACGGGCTCTGCGCAGCCCCGAACTCCGGGACTCCACGCGGCTGGATCCGCCTGTCTGGATTTCTCCCTGTTTCGCCGGCCCGATCGTTGCCGTGGCCGCCGTCTTCGGCGCTGCTCCCGCTATAGCAGTAGTGTACTCGCTAACTATTCGCATCCCCACAAAACTCTCGCTACAAGTGACCCACCGCCAAAACTATCACCCCACTCTTCCCATGAAGTCCTTCCAATTCGACCCATCGGCCTTCTCCAGCGACACGTTCGTCATTGGCGGCATCCGCACCCACGTCTACAACCTCGCCAGCTTGCAGGGCTACGTCGCCGCGCTCGTGCGCCGCCCCGACGACGTCCCCAAGGAAATCCCCGTCAACGTGTCGTACCTCGTCCACGCCCGCGGCGGCAGCTACCAGTTCACCGAGTCGGTGGCGTACTCGGTGTTGGGCCACTACTACGCCAAGCGCGGCGCCGCCGCGCCGCTGGACGCCTCGCCCGCCGGCGCCAACACCACGACCACGCCGCTCATCTGCGTCACGTTCGACAACCGCAACCACGGCGAGCGCACCGTCGACCCCGCCAAGAACACGTCGTGGAAGTCGGGCAACGACACCCACGCCGCCGACTTGGTGTCGGGCATCGACGGCAACGTCGCCGACTTGAAGCTCATCATGGACTTCCTCCCTGCGTACCTCAACCTCGAGCTCGAGTTCCCGCCGGCGTGGCGCGAGCAGCACACGCGCGTGCGGTACCACAACTTGTTGAGCGGGTACTCGCTCGGCGGGCACACGGTGATCCGCTTCGCGTTGCAGCACCCGGACCGCGTGGCCGTGGTCAACCCGGTCGTGGGGTGCTCGGACTTGACGTCGTTGTTGGTGCTGCGCTTGCTTGGCTACGGCGTCGACGCGACGGAGTCCGACAAGAAGTACTTCTACTTTGGCTACGACGAGTTGCCCTTGACGCCGCGCCAGAAGCAGCAGTACCCGGAGGCGCTCCACCGCTACTTGCTGGAGCAGGACCGCCAGATCTACGAGGACTTCCCCACCGACCGCGTGCGGATGTTTGCGTGCTACGGCCAGGACGACAAGTTGGTGCCGGCCAAGATGAGCACCGCGTGGGCGTTGGGCTACAAGAACAGCGTGCGCCGCGACGGCACGCCGGCGGGCGACTTTTTCGTCCAGCCCGGCGTGGGCCACGACGTCACCGAGGAGATGATCGACCGGTACACCAGCTGGTTGGTTGGGGTCGTTGAGTAGGGAGCTGAGCAGCCGGTGCGGGGCCAACAGCGAGGCTGTCTGCACCGCCAATGACCCTTGGCAGCCGTTGCCGGTGGCAGTCGCGCGGCCCCGCGGGGCTCTCCCTATTTTTCGCGGCCCGCTTTACATTTTTTTCCCCGGCACTCTCCGGAGGGCGCCGTCCTCCCTAGAAGCACGTCTCTTAAAGACTGCCCCACGTCAGTAAATGCCACCGATGCCACCAGCACCACCCGTAGCCACCGGCACCCCCGGCACCAGCTCAATTGCTGGCGCCGCACCGGGCCGGTGCCAGTGCCGCTGCGGCGGCAGCGCGAGCGCCCTCGCTGTAGCGCACCGCGAGCCCAGCCGTGCCCCACCCCGCGGTTGCAGCCTGGCGCCAGGTCTCGGTAGCACCCCACGGTAGCCTGCGCTCGTCTACCCCTAAATTTTCGCGTCATCAATAGACACAACAACCACCACCACCCATGCTAAAAACACAAGTCAGCGCCTCGCTCCAGGCGGGATTGACCCAGCAGCTCAACAAGAGCCTCACCAACGACGCCGCGTCGTCGCTCGCGGCCAGCACGTTCCGCTCGCTGGAGGGCGGCGTCAACTACATCACGTTCAACCAGGACTCCCTGTGCGTCGCCATCGGGCTCAACGACGGCTACAAGATCTACAACTGCCGCCCGGCGTTCGGCAAGTGCTTCCAGTACAAGAAGGACGAGGCCGTGGGCATCGTCGAGATGCTCTACACCACGTCGCTCGTCGCGGTGGTGGCGCTCGGCGAGGAGCCCGGGGCGTCGCCCCGCAAACTCAAGTTGATCAACACCAAGCGCCAGGCCACCATCTGCGACCTCATCTTCCCGTCGTCCATCTTGCAGGTGCGCCTCACCCACACGCGCTTGGTGGTCTTGCTAGAGGAGCAGATCTACATCTACGACGTGGCGTCCATGAAGTTGCTCCACACGATCGAAACCAGCCCCAACACCCACGGCCTCTGCACGCTCCTGGCCGTCCCGGACGACAACGGCCACTACTACCTCGCGTACCCGTCGCCGCCCAAGACCATCACCCACGACTCGCTCCTCGTCACCGGCATCAACACCAACGGCGGCTCCAACTCGGTCCAGAACAACATCCAGTCCGTCAGCAACAGCCCCAACCGCGTCGGCGACGTGATCATCTTCAACCTCACCACGCTCCAGCCCATGCTGGTCATCGAGGCCCACAAGTCCACGCTCGCCGCCATGACCCTCTCCGCCAACGGCGGCTTGTTGGCCACCGCCTCCGACAAGGGCACCATTGTGCGAGTCTTCTCCGTCAGCACCGGCGTCAAGTTGTACCAGTTCCGCCGCGGCACGTACCCCACCAAGATCTACTCCGTCTCCTTCAGCTCCGACAACCGCTACGTCGTGGCCACCTCCTCCAGCGAGACCGTCCACATCTTCCGCCTCAGTCTGGAGGAGGCGTTGGTCACCAAGCACAAGATGAAGAAGATCAGCGCCAGCAACAAGAAGAAGGTCAAGCTCAATCCCGAGTACGAGACCATCGCCGAGGAAAATGAGGACGAGCTGCTCGACCGCGACTTTGTCATCCGAGACGACGGCGACGACAGCGACGTCAACGAGGACGACAACATCGAGGACGGCGACGACGAGGACGAAGACGACGACGAAGACGAAGAAGACGACGACAACAATGACGACGACGATGACGATGAAGCCAGCCACGACGGCTCGTTGGAGGTCATCTCCAACAAGCAGCGCAAGCTCTCGTCGGGCTCCACCAACTCCTACGCCAGCGCTAACTCCGGGGTGTCGGTAATCGGCAGCGACGAGGCGCCGCGCGACCTCGACCTGGCGGCCGCGTCCAAGTCGGAGCCGCTCATCGACCAGAACAGGCTTTCTGTGGCGCGCTTGATCCGGCGGTCGTCCCAGACGTTGGGCCGCAAGGCGGCCCAGAAAATGGGCGACTTTCTTCCGTCGCGCTTCTCGTCCATCTTGGAGCCCACGCGCCACTTTGCGTCGCTAAAGATCAACGCCATCGGCAAGGACGTCAAGTCCATCGCCGTGATGAACAACGAGCTCCTGCAGGACTTCGTGCCGCAGGCGTACCTCGCCAAGGAAGGCTCGTCGGCGTCGTCCACCCCGACGAAAGACAGCCACATCAAAGAGCGCATGGCGATGAGCTTGCTCCACATCAACGTGGTGACGTCGGAAGGAATCTTCTACACGTACGGCTTGGACCCGGAACGTGGCGGAGACTGTATACTATTGCATCAGTATTCATTGATGGACCACAGCGGTTGATAACATAATTGAAAGAATAATAACGAGATAACCAGGACGGCGGCACAGGCCCGAGCTTGTGGTGTAGGCATGTATGATACGCTTAGTGCTCGCTGGTGGAGAGGAGTCTCGCCCTGCTGTATATGGCTATTGACTCGCAACTTCTTCCGTACAAGTAACTCTTGGTGGCCAAGCTGGCTAAGGCGCGAGACTGTAATTGAAACCTCAAAAGTAATCTTGAGATCGGGTGTTCGACTCACCCCCAGGAGAATTGTATTTTTTTTCATCGAGCCTGTGTTGGCCTTTCCACTTCTTTTGTTTTTTTGGCAGCACGAGCTGTCTGTCCGTGCCACCCCGCTACTCCCCCCACCCCAGCTTGCCCCCCGCAGCTTGCCCCTCGCAACTTTTGTCCCAACTCCTCTCCCTCTACCTGAACTTGGTGTCGCAAGATGATTCTCCCGCGCACGACCTTGCGTATGAACAAGTTGCCACCGTCTGCACGATTGTCTGCAAACTGTACCACCCACGATGTCCACATTCAAGTGTAAGTTCCTCCCAGCGGCCTGAGGCGCAACAATTACTAACCGCGGACAGTCTCCATCAAAAATGCAGGCAAAGTCTACGACATTGAGCTTGACCAGTCGGCAACTGGCTCCACGTTGAAAGAACACATCCACCAGTTGACCAACATCCCAGCTGCAAGACAGAAGATTCTCATCAAGGGGGGCAAGATCAGTGACGATGTCGTCATCTCGGCCATGAACCTCAACTTGAACCAGCCAATCATGGTTTTGGGCACTCCGGACAAGAACCTTCCCAGCAAGCCGGTTGAAAAGAAGGTCTTCTTGGAAGACTTGAACGAAAACCAATTGTACAAAGTGTCCACCGAGCCCTCGGGATTCGTCAACTTGGGAAACACCTGCTACTTGAACTCGTCGTTGCAAGTGTTGTACAGCGCCAAGGTCATTGGTGAGAAGATGAGCCAGCACCAGTTCAACAGAAGCGACACCACCATTGCCAACAAATTCACCGCTGCGTTGAAGTCCTTGTTCGATCAGATGGACCAGAAGCAAGAGAACATCAGACCCATGATGGTGTTGTCTCTCTTGAGACAAGTCAATCCCGAGTTCACCACCACCGACTCCAGTGGGTACCCCGCTCAACACGACGCAGAGGAAGCGTACTCTGAGATGATGCGGTTGATCAACCAAGTGTTGAAGGTGGACGAGAACTTCAAGTTGAGCTTCAAGGCCGAGCAAAAGTGCATTTCTTTGCCCAGCGAAGACCCCGTAACGACTTTTGAGGACTCTCTCAAGTTGAACTGTCACATTGACATCAAAACCAACTTCTTGAGAGACGGGATCATCAATGGCTTGAAGGAGACCATCGAGAAGCACAACCCTACGTTGGGATCCAACGCCGAGTACGAAATCTCCAGAAGCATCACCAGATTACCCAAGTACTTGACTGTTCATTTCGTTAGATTTTTCTGGAGAAGAGACATCAACAAGAAGTCCAAGATCTTGAGAAAGGTGCTGTTCCCGTTCGAGCTAGACTTGGCCGAGGTGTTGGACGACTCGATCAAGGCAGACAAGGTGAAGGTCAGGGATGACATTCGCAAGATTGAAAAGGACCACCAAGAGTTGATCCGCGACTTCAAGAAACTGAAGAAAGATAGCAACTTGACTCCTATGGAACAGCAGGAGGAAGAGGAATTGAAAGTCACGTCCATCAAGAGCAAGTTCCACGACGACTTGGTGAAGGTGTTGCCCGAGAACTACGACCTCCAGGCCGCGTCGGAAAACCCTTCGTCCGTGTACGAGTTGGTGTCCGTTATCACACACGCTGGTGCATCCTCCGAGTCGGGCCACTATCAGTCTTACGTCAAGGACGACAAAGACTTGGACGGCGAGAGATGGTGGAAGTTTAACGACGACAAGGTTGTGTCTGTCAGCAGAGACAGAGTGGAGGGCTTGGCTGGTGGAGGCGAAAGCGACAGTGCCTTGATCTTGCTCTACAAGGCGGTTGGGTTGTAGTCTGGAATGCCAGCCTTCCATTATCTCCCTCCCCACAATCTACTTCGCCACGTTCTGCTTCAAAGCTCAAACTACGTTTGATGAAATTACGTACAGTATATAAATAGATGGTCCATTATAACTCTTTAACCAACTTTTTGAACAGCTCGACCTCGTCCCAGCAGTTCAAGGCTCTGCCCTGGTTTTCCTTCAAGCAGCTGATGACCGAGGCTCTGGCGCTCTTGACGTCGTCGCTGACCTCCACCTTGGCCAAGCTGATGTTCTCCTGCAAGAGTTTGGTCAAGTGGGCGATTTTGGCGTTGGTTCCTGCCACCGAGACGTCGCCGGCCTTGGCCTCAGTCTCGGACGCGGCGCTGGCCGACGCCTGGAACTTCTGTATCGTTTCCTTCTCCAACTTGGTCAATTCCTGCGCAACGCGCTCCTGGATGTACTTTTCGGTGTGCTGGGCACGGGAGTAGTCCGACTAAAAGGCGTTAGTATTGCGGGCTGGGCTGCCGGGGCGGCTTCTGGGCGTCTGGGCGTGTCACTTACCTCGGGGGACGTTTCCAACTGAGACAAAAACGACGCGCTGAAGTCGACAGGCGTGGAAGGCGTGAACACCTTGGTCTCGGGTTTGGAAGTCTGGGCGCCCATGGTGGTGTGTTTCGGGTGGTGGGGGCGGTCGGTTTGCAGGTGGCTGCTTCCACCAACGCTCGCATTGAAACTTTGTGAGTGGGTGATCGCGGCGGTCGTGCGCGGCCCCAAAAAGACCACCAAGCGGTGTGTTGCACAAATTTTCTTGATCACCCGCCAGCGCCCGAACCGCCTCCAACCTCCGCCCTCCTTCGTGACGAATTATGCCGCCAGTCCAACAAGTCCAGTACGCCCAGCACCAGCCCTCCAACTTTGACAAGTTCAAAATGGGCGCCATGATGGGCTCCACCGTCGGCGTGTGTGTCGGTGTTTTGTTCGGCGGGTTTTCGATCTTGCAGAACGGCGCCGGGCCCAACGGCGTCATGAGAACGTTGGGCCAGTACATCATGGGCTCCGTGGGGACGTTTGGCTTGTTCATGTCCATCGGGTCGGTCATCAGATCCGACCCGGGCTTCCAGGCGTACCAGCGGTCCATGATGGACTCACAGAGAGCCACCATCAGAGCGGTCTACAGAGGCAACTAGCCGGGCAGCGCACCGCCCCGGTGGTATTGTAAATAGAACGTGACTAATGTACATTGAAAGAACTGAGAACGGTGTAGCGAGCTGGACGCGCAGCAGTCCGGGCGTCTAGGGAATTGCAGCAGGGCGTCTAGTGGGACTGCAGCAGGGACCGGCCGTCTAGTGGGACTGCCGCAGGGACCGGCCGTCTAGTGGGACTGCCGCACTGATCGGCCGTCTAGTGATCTGCAGCTCTAGTCGGACTACCGCTCGGGCGGCGAGCTGGCGAGCTGGGTGTTGGTCCCGAGGTCGTACGCGTACGTCAAGCCAAACTCGGGCACCGCGTACTCGCGCAGGCGGCCGATGTCGCGGACCAACTTGGTGAGGAGGTTCTTGGGCTCCATGATGGGCTCGCTGCTGAGCTTGAAGGTGCCCCAGTGGACGCCCTTCATGAACAGCGCGCCCAAGTCGCGGCAGATGCGAAGCGACTCCTGCGGCGAGATGTGCCGGGGCTTCTGGTGCCACGACGGGCAGTACTGGCCGATGGGCAACAATGCAAACGTCAACGGGCCGTACTTGGCGCCGATCACCTTGAAGAGGTCCTCCAGGTACCCGGTGTCGCCGGCGTGGTACACCAACGACTGGCCGTTGCGCCGGATGATGTAGGAGCACCACAACGACGTGTTGGAGTCGAGCACGTAGCGGCCCGACCAGTGCATGGCGGGCACGCACACGAGCTCGTAGTCGTCGGCGAGCCCCGCGCCGCCGCCGACGTACGCGTTGAGCGGGAGGGTGTCCCACCAGTCCATCTCGATCACGCGGTGGATGCCCCGGCGCGCGAGCGTCTTGCGCAAGCCCAACGGGACGATCCACGTGGACGTGTTGCCGATCTGGCGGGCCAAGTCCAACTCCAAGTGGTCCGGGTGGTCGTGGGACACCAACACAAAGTCGAGCGTGTTGTCGGTGGCGTAGCGCACGTCGTCCAACGTCATGGGCGCCGGCGTGAGGCGCTGCGGCCCGAGCGACGGGCTGATCAAGTGGTTGCCCAAGAGCGGGTCGGTGAGGAAGTTGATCCCCGCCACCTGCACCAAGGCACACGACTGCCCGAGCCAGGTGAAGAGCAACTGGTCGCGGACGCCCGGGAGCCCGCCGGCGGCGGCCACGAGCGCGCTGCAGTCGCTGCGGGCCAAGCACTCGTGCAACACGCGCGAGTTGCGCCGCATCCACTCGACGCTGGGCGGGTGCAGCCGGAGCAAGTGCTCGATGTCGCCGCCGTCGTCGTCCCCCGCGTGGTCGTGGAGCTCGAAGCGCGAGCCGTAGAAGCTCTCGAGCAACTCCATGAGCCGGATGAACACAAACTCGAACGCCGTCTGCGGGCGGTACTCCTCGAACGGGTTGACGAACATCCCGCCGACGGTCACCAGCCGGAACCGGGTCATGTTGATGTCCTCGGCGGACGCCGTGCCCGTGGCGCCGAGCTTGCGCACCTCCAGCCGCCGCCGGTGGATCACGTACTTGGTGCGCGCGAGCATGTAGAGCTCGAACGACGAGTACGAGAGAAGAAGCCCGAGCCCGAGCTTGGTCTTGATCGAAAGCTGAGTCAAGTATCCCATGGGAGATGGTTGTTCCCTATCCCCATCACGTGTCAGAAAAGTGTCAAAAGGTGCGCGGTGCGCGGTGCGCGTGAGGCGTGAGGGTCCCTGCGACAAGGCCGGTCGTTACTTCTATACGCTATGGACTACTGGAGAGCTGGCGTGCTCTCCCTAATTTTTCTCCCTGCTGTTCTCCCTCCCTACTTTTCTCGCTAATTTTCTCCCACTTTCTCGCTACTTGCTCCCCACTCTCTCGCTAGTTTGCTCCCCACTCTCTCGCTAGTTTGCTCTCCACTCTCTCGCTAGTTTGCTCCCCACTCTCTCGCTCTCTCCCTAGTGTCTCTTGACCACACCGGCCACGTCGGCCGACGCAAGAATGTGCTTCTTGTAGTCGTGGATGTTACCCGGGAACCTCTTGACGGTGTCGTCCTCGCTCACCCAGATCTCGTTACACACGCGGTCGATGATGGACACATCGTGCGAAACCATCAACACCCCACCCTGGAACTTGATCAACGCGTCCGCCAAAGCGTCCAACCCCTGGGTATCCAAGTGATTCGACGGCTCGTCCAAAATCAAAATGTGCGGCTGCGACAAGCACAAGGCGGCAAACGCAACTCTCGACTTCTGCCCACCGGAAAGAAGCTCCATCTTCTGCAACCCCAAGGTACCGGTGATACCGAAAGACCCCAAGTGACGTCTGTACTCCTCGTCCGACTTGCCCGGGTACGTGTTGGCCATCCACGAGACGGCCGAAAGGTTCAAGTCCATCGCGTCAACGTGATGCTGGGCAAAGTACCCGATCCGCAATCTGCCGTTCCTCGAAATCATCCCGTCCAACGGACTCAACGTCTCCAACAACAACTTCAACAACGTGGTCTTACCGGTACCGTTACCACCACAGAAGGCGATACGCGAATCCAACTGGACGTCCAAGTCCACGTTCTTCATCAATATCTTCAGCGCGTCGTAACCAAACGTCACGTTTTGCATTTGCAAAATAGGTGGCGATAACTTCTCGGGGTCGGGGAACTTGAACGTGACCACCTTGTCGTCTTCGGGTGCTTCGAGAAGAGGCAACTTCTCGAGCTTCTTGATACGCGATTGTGCTTCGGAGGACTTGGCGGCATTGTACCTGAACTTGTCGATAAACTCTTGCAAATGCTTGCGGTACGCCAACTGGTTTTCGTACTCACGACGTTGGTTCTTGATTCTCTCTTCTCTCGTGGAGTAGAAAGAGTCAAAGTTGGAGCCTCGGTAGTAGTCCAATCTTTCGGAGTGTTGGTGCACAATATCGGTGGCAACTTCGTTCAAGAAGGCTCTGTCGTGCGACACTACCAACACCGTGGATTCGTAACTTTGCAAGTATTTGGCCAAATAGGTGATCGACGGGACATCCAACATATTGGAGGGTTCATCCAACAACAACAAGTCGGGCTGACAGAACAAGGCTCTTGCCAACGACAATCTCATTCTCCAACCACCGGAAAATTGCTTTGTGGGGTATGCTTGCGATTCTTTGGTGAATCCTAAACCGTAAAGAATGGCAGCGGCTCTACTTTCGGCCTTATCGGATTCCATCTCGTTCAACTTCTCGTTCACCTCTTGCAAGTGGGAGTCGAGGTCTTCTCTTTCGTTGTCCAACTTTCTAACTTCATTGGACTCTTCTTCGAACTGTGCTCTCAACTTTTCAATGTCGGCGATTCTTTCGTTGAGCTTTTGTTCTTCCAGAATCAAACTCTTTCTCCACACGTCGGCATCCAACACACTCTGCAAGGCAATTGTGTCGTCTCCTCTTAATTCTTGCTCAACATGAAGAATGGTGATGTGCTTGGGGACGTTCAACTCTCTTCTTGCCAAAGCTCTCAACAAGGTGGACTTACCGATACCGTTTTGGCCCACCAAACCGTACCTTCTACCGTACGCTAACGTGAGCGAGGCTTCGCTCAAGATTCTTTGACCTTCTCCCACATACAAGTCAAAGTTCTCGAGTTTGATGTCCTTGGACTTACCTGCACTAGAACCAAAGTCCAACGGGTTGATCTCGAGGAAGAAGGAGTCGTAGTCCTCGTCGTTCTTTTCGCTGAGCAACTTGGAGGCTTCGTACTGGACGAATCTGTTATTTCTCTTGGCCACCTTCTTGGCGATCTTCCTCTCTTGTTTCTCCAACTTCTTCTTATCCACTCTACTCTCCATCTTCCGGCCGGTGTGCTCGATGTCGTTGCTAGCACTCAAGAGCGCTAAGGACGAGTTGATGTCTCTCTTGGAGTTGTTTTGGCGCAAGACGTTGATGTCCAAGAGTCGCTTGGAAGTGTCCCCGGTGAGCTCCAACTTGGCCATGTTTTCCTGCAATCTGGTGCTGAGGCTTTCGGTCAACGACTTGGTGAGCGCCGCGACCTTGTCCTCTTTCCCGCCGGCGTTGAGAAGAAGCTCGTGGATGAAGCTCATTTCACTCTCGATGTTGATCTGGTGGGCAGACACGCTGTCGTCGGTGGAGTCCGACACATGCTGTACGTATCCAACAGTGTAGTCTATCACAACCGGATCAATGGCCGGGACCGCTTGGCGAACTTGTGTGCCTATACTCGACATGGTGTGGTTGGCAAGTAATGAAGATAGTGGAGCAGAATTTTCATTGTCGCGCCAGACTCAAATATCAAGACGCTTGCGAAAACTGAATTGCAGTAGTAACTGGGGAAGAATACGGTTTCGCTCTATCGCTGGTACTTTTCAAAAACATGTACTGATATCAAATCACAGAATACTAAAAAACTAAAAGAAACTTCAAAGTTCAGCCTTCGCTCACAGCTGAGTCCGGAGAGATCTGGTGCCTTCAAAAGTAGAGTTCGCAGATGTAGGGGAGTGCTGGCAAATGGGCCCACTCGTTTTGTGCACGCAATCTAAGAGATTGGCTCGAACGTTCTAAATTTGACCCAGCTGAAGCCGGCCTCGGCTTCGGCGTTTGCGTCTCTCTTGGAGATCGGCTCGAATGTTCTAAACTTGACCCAGCTGAAACCGGCCTCAGCTTCGGCGTTTGCGTCTCTCTTGGAGATCGGCTCGAAGGTTCTGAACTTGACCCAGTTGAATCCGGCTTCGGCTTCAGCGTTGGCTTCTCTCTTGGAGATCGGTTCGAAGGTTCTGAACTTGACCCAGCTGAAGCCAGCTTCAGCATCGGCTTCGGCATTGGCTTCTCTCTTGGAGATAGGCTCGAAAGTTCTGAACTTGACCCAGTCGAAGGCTTCAGCGTCGGCTTCGGCATTAGCTTCTCTCTTGGAGATAGGCTCAAAGGTTCTGAACTTGACCCAGTCAAAGGCTTCAGCGTCGGCTTCGGCACTGGCTTCTCTCTTGGAGATCGGCTCGAAGGTTCTGAACTTGACCCAGCTGAAGCCAGCTTCGGCTGCGGCGTCTCTCTTGGAAAGCGGTTCGGTCGAGTTGGCCAACGAGCTTTCCAAGTCCTCGACGGTGATCCCCGACGCAGAGACCGTCTCTTCCGCCAAAGTGGTGTTGATGAGAAAGATGACCTTCTGGCCGTCGAGCTCGATGACAAGAGGCTCTTCGTCGTCCGCAATGAGGATCTGGCCGTTGACCGCTTCGTCGGGGAAAATGTAGTCGCTGTCGGCGTAGCTGGCGGCGGCGGCGGTGGAAGTGGTGTCTGCAACGGGAGCGCTAGCCACAAGAGAGAGCGTGGCCAAGCTGGAAAGAGCGAACGATGAGAGCTTCATGATTGGGATAGTGAGTGAGTGTTTGGTGTTGTTTTGTAAGTATCGAGTGGAGTTGTCGGCCCCGGATCCAGTCCTTATATACCCCGTCCATGGAGCTGTGGAGGGCCGTGTTGGAAATCGTATCCCTCAATTGCCGCAAAATCCTGAGTCTCACGGGTTCCATTGGTGTCAATTTTGGGAAATATTTGGTGCGGTCGCGCATACACGCAGTCGTCCTCGAACGGCTCTCCGCAGGAACCGAGCACACAATAAGCACGGGGACTTTTCTTTGACGGTCGTTTACGGCAATATCGCGAGACCCAACAGCCAACGCCAGCGGGGCCCGACCCACTTGCCGTTTCAGAATGCAGGCACGCCGAGACCGGCCACCAAGAAAATTGTGGTGCACCGTGGGCCCCTGGAGCAGAGACCCACGCTCGCGGAGTTTCGGCAGAACGTTGCGAGCAGATACAACGAAACGGGTTTTCGGGACCACGCCGAACTGCGTTGGGCATACAAAAACGGCTACGGGCTACAAATGTAGTTGACAATTGGGTGCATTCACTATACAGCAGCAGCGACTACAAGACAGCCTTGATCTTGGGCTCCAACTTGTCGGAGGACTGCAAGGCCTGGACGTCGGAGTTACCACCAATGTGCTCGCCGCCAATGAAGACGTTGGGCACGGTCTTTTGGCCGGTCAACTCGAGCAAGGCCGCCTGGATCTCGGCACCGTCAGATTCCTCGTCCAATTCCAAGATGTAGGCCTCCTTGGTGATGGAGCCGATGGTGTTCTTGGTCTTGGTGCAGAAGGGGCAGTACGACTTGGAGGCGATGAAAATGGGCTTGTTCTTGATCAAGTCTTGGACCTTTTGGGTGGTTTGTTGCGAGACCATTCTGGATGTACTGATATATCTTTTGAATACGGATGAAATCATTCAAGGTATGGACGAAGCGCAAATCCCACCACCGTTTTATAGTTCGCCCATCTGGTGGCTTCGCGCCACACAGCTTACGTGATCAACCGCAATTACGTATTACTTTGTCATATATTGAGGCTAGATTGCTGACACACTCCCACCCAGTATTTGTCAGAGGACGAATTATCTCCGGCGCCCGGGGTTTGCCCGGATTTAGAGATGGACGTCCTCGGACCCTGGCAACGTGTGGTGGTCGAATAACTCGATCAAGTACCCGTCAGGGTCCCTGAGGAAGGCGATTTCTTCCAAAGGCTCTTCCCCGTACTTGGTCTTCCACTCGGCCTTATCGCCCAACTTGGCAGTGATGTACTCGTTAAACTTCTTCATGCCGTTCACACTGATACAGATGTGGCCATAGCCGGCAGTGGCACCGTTCTCGGTGCTGTTGCCGTCGTGGTAGCCCTCGAACGAGTCGTCCGACTCGGTGCCCCAGTTGTGGGTCAACTCAAGCACCCCTTGCTTTTTGCACTGCGCGGTGAAATCAAGCGAGTCTTCCTTGAACGAGTCGCTTTCTTCGCTGCCCAAAAAGTAGAGCGTGAACTTGGCCTCGTCCATCTTCTTGGTGGAAAGCAACTTGAGTCCCAACACCTCGCGGTAGAAGGCAAGCGACTTCTTGGGGTCCTTCACTCTCACCATCGAGTGGTTGAATCTGTAGCTGGCAAGCTCGGTCTTGCCCTCCACCTTGTCGATCCCGTTCTCGATCAATTCGATCCAGTATCCATCGGGGTCCAAGGCAAAGGCGATGTCCTTCTGTCTTCCGTCGGCAAGCTTCTTTTTGAATTGAACGCCGTTCGAAATCAACCGCTTCTCGGCCTCAGCAACGTTGTCCACCGTGATAGCAATGTGGCCGAAACCGCGGAACTTCTCTCCATTTCCGTTGTTGTAGACGAGCGACGAGTCCTTTTCGACGCCGGCATCGTGGGTCAATTCCAACAACCCGGTCTGGGCCGACCATGGCTTGGAAGTCTCCGTCTTGTCTCCGTTCAACCCAACCACATACAAGGTCGTAGCGCCCAAAGTGAGCGTTTTGCGGTGGGTGAAGCCAAAGTTCTTTTCGTAGAACGGAAGCGAGACTTTGGGGTTCTTGATGCGAAGACTGGTGTGGTTCAAAATGGCTCCAAACTTGGACATGGTCGTGGTTCGTGGGTGGATGGCCAGGATTGCATTCTGGAACCTTTTTATATGAGAGCGGTGGGTTGTATGCAGGCCGATAATCAGCATCCTGGCCGCTGGAATTGGATGGAGCTCAGGCTCAGAATCTCTCTTTTCGCAAAGCAGGTCGAAGAGAGCCTCCGGTCTAACGTTATTGTAGCACGCACTTTGCTATAGAAGCACAGTGCTGCTGGCTGCTCAGTCAGCGGTACTCGATGGACCGGCTGCCCTTCTGCAGCACGCAGCGCGTGCCTACGGCAATTCCCCGAAGAAGCAGAGCGGACGCTTTCCGAGGCCGCGGCGCATTTACGAGTCGGTCGGTGCGTCCGCCCACTAGCCGGTGCAGCGAAGCAGGCAGTAACAGCACGGTTCTTCTGATAGCGCTTTGCGCTACTGTGACGGTGGACATCTTGTTTGACTACACAAGCGTCAAGTGCAGCTTTTGCGGGTGGGTAGCTCTCAAAGCCACCGAGGGCTCTATTGGGTGCACATAACCGTGCAACGGTGCGAAATGTTGCAACCCGGTGGTAAGCTCCGCGTTTCGCAATCTCGTTTGCAGGCTCAATGTTGGAACAGATTGATTTGCGTAGCCGCTTGCTTGCAATCGGTGTGATGGGGTTGAGTTGTACTTTGGGTTGAGTTGCAGTTTGGGTCAAGTTGTAGTTTTGATCGCTTTGAATCGCTTTGAGTCGCTTTGAGTCGCTTCGCGGTCGCCTGGCATCCCTCAGCAGTGAGCAGCTCCGGGCCTTCAGTCGGCTCAGCCCTTTTTCAAAAGTTGCAAGAGACTCCCCAGCGGTAACAGGCATTGGAGAAGCCACTCGAGAAGCCACTCGGGGAGTAGCTTGAATAGCTACAAAGAGTGTGACTCACTCCGAGAGAGCCGGGGTAAGGTTTGAGAGTAAGTTTACTGGAAATTGTAGATCAGAACCTTAATTCTAACAATAATTACTGAGAAGTTGCAAAAGTAGTGAAAGCGGTGACTCAGCAAAAAAAAGTGATAGCCTTACTAATTCATTTCTCTTTCTGGGCCGCCCCTATTCGTCGCAGCACCGTCTCCTCGTACCAGACGGTCACGACTTTCAGTTACGGTCCGCACCTCGTACCTATCACAAGCACGTCTGTGTAAAACCTTAGTCGCATCTGGAAGCCTGACCCCACGTCTCGGCGGTCACGTGACTGAAAAAAACGCTTTTATCTCGGTTACAAATAGGCCCGAGGATCTGGTCTTTCGTACCGGCATCACTAATCACGATGAAGTGGACCAGACAGTTTTCCACAGCAGGCAGACTCTGCTCGGCCCACATGCTGAACAAGCGCACCACCTTGCTAGACATACGGAACCTCTACGCGTCGAAAAAGCCGATCACCATGATGACCGCCCACGATTTCATCACAGGAAAAATGACCGAGAAGGCCCAGATGGACATCGGGCTCATCGGAGACTCCATGGCCATGACTGCGCTCGGATACCCCGACACCAACGAAATAAACCTCGACGAGTTCATCTACCACGTGCGGGCCGTGGAAAGGGCCAACAAGAAGTCGTTTTTGGTTGCCGACGTGCCCTTCGGTACGTTTGAGAAGTCCACCGAGCAGGCTGTGGAGACATGCATCAGGCTCGTGAAGGAGGGCCGGGTGCAGGCGGTCAAGATCGAAGGCGGAGACGACGACATGCTCCCCACGATCAAGAAGTTGGTGTCGATCGGCATACCCGTGATGGCGCACCTTGGCCTCACGCCGCAGAAGCACAACTCGTTGGGAGGGTTCAGGCTCCAGGGAAATACTGCAAAAAACGCGGTGCAAATCTACCAGGACTGCTTGAAGGTTCAAGAGGCCGGCGCTTTCTCCATCCTTTTGGAGTGTGTGCCCAACAAGCTCGCAGAGTACATAACAGAGAGGCTCGAGGTGCCTACGATCGGAATAGGCGCGGGTCCCGGGGTCTCGGGCCAGGTGTTGGTGATAGCCGATATGTTGGGGATGTGCGACCCCAGCGAGATGCACCGGCCAAAGTTTGTCAAGACGTACGACAACATGTTTGAGAGAGGCGTGGAGGCCCTCAGGCGCTACGGCGAGGAGGTGCAGGCCAAGCGGTTCCCGCTCGCCGAGGAGCATGGCTACAAAATGAAGAAAGAGGTGTTGGACGAGTTCAAGCACGCTGTTGAAAAATGAGTCACAGTATGTAGAACCGGGCAGGAAACGAGAACCAAAAATGTATGAACGAGCGTAAAGTCGCACCGGCAGCGAAATCCCCTTTAGACCTTGTAGGAAGCCCATCGCAGTCCGCAGTCCCCACTAGATGACCAACCCAATAATAGCCAACGAGGATCCCGACGTGCTTCGGGTGTTCGTCGTGAGACACGGCCAGACCGACCACAACGTGCAGAAAATACTCCAGGGCCACAAGGACATCGACATCAACGCAAACGGCCAGAACCAGTCCCGGCTGGTGGGGAAAGCACTCTCAGGGGTCCAGTTTGACGGCATGGTGTCGTCGGACCTCATCAGATGCCGGAACACCATCGCCGAGATCGCCAAGTTCCAGAAAGTCCAGCTGGTCCATTACACCGCCAACTTGAGAGAACGGAACATGGGCCACGTGGAGGGCATGTACTTGAAGGATGCGTTGGCGCAGTACGGGAACGGCTTCCGTGATTTTGGCGAAGAGAGACTGGCCTTTGTCGCCAGGTTGGAAAGTGAGTGGAACAGAGTCGTCAAGACCAACCCAGAAAGCAAGAACGTGTTGCTTTGCACGCACGGCGGAGCCATCACCATGTTCTTCAACCACCTTCATTCGGAAAAGGGGTTCAAGTTGAGCCCTGAAATCAGCGAAGAAAACTTGCGAGTCCCGTTCAACACCTCGGTCGGTGTCATAGACGTCAACAGAAGCACCGGCGAAAATACCATCCAGTTGTTCGGCAACACTGATCACTTGGGAGGCACTTTTGAAGTCGACCAAAGGTTGAGATAGAGGTGTGGCTGTCGCTCATAAGCAGCTAATCATGACCAAATCTCGGCAGGCAACGGCAAGACAAATTGCCCCCAACAGGTTGTGTGTATCTAGACAATAAATGGAAATCTAATGATGGGGATTTCTCTACTTTGTAGAGCATCCGATACTGAGGCATCTGAACATTCTACAGCGACAACAAGACTACAACAACGAATGGGTAAACCAGGCGACCGAACAGGGCGCACGCGAGAGCTGTAAAGTATGGCACGGCGTCTCCTGTTGTTCACAAATCTGTCTACAGACCGACTAAAGTATTTTGATTACCACTTATAAAACCCTATAACAATTTGACCAACCAAGACCACCGAGCAGCTGCGGTATCTTTTCAATAACCAACAAGTCCCTGGGTTGAGTGTGCCATTACTCCAGGCACAAGTTTGCTATTGTTCATCAAATTGCTGCCAGATGTCAGCAGCTATTTTGGAGGACGCAACAGTGAAGAGTCACAGTCCCATTTTTGTTATGCAGATGAAATTGTCCTGGTTGACTATGATAATTGACTTCATGAGAACACAAGAGTTATCCACACCGAGCACCGACGTCTCGATATTCGGTGGAGATACCAAATATGATCTTTGACAAACAAGCCATGACCGGCCACCGTCGCGGAAGATCATGGATTGACTGCTGAATATCAACTTCTTCATTGAGCCAACCATATTCTGGACAGAATTGGAATGATGATTGGATGATGGGTTTGAACAACCTGTTCTCCATCAGAGCCAAGAATGTAATGAGCTGTTTTCAATATTGCCAGCAACGATTGAAACAGCATTGTCTGCGGGTGGAATATCAATGCACACAACTCTCGTCCCGCTCCGGCCTGGTTGTCCAAATATCAGTGGCCAAGATACCAAAGATATTCGTGACATCCTCGGCCGATGTTCCTTGGGACTCCAAATGTCGATGTATGCAATGAACATCACCGTTCCCTATGATGCCTAAATGTTAGACGATCGCCGTGACAGTTCAGTCAAGCAGACGAAGTACCAAGCAGGCATAGCTTGGAGTATCCACGCCTGAAGTGGTTGAGTTTGCCAGTCTTGCGGTGGGCAGAATGCAAGAGAAGCTTTCCATCCATCGAGGAAACAGGGGAAAACTCGAATTCAGGTAACTGCGATGACTCGAAAGCTGAAGATACAAAGACCTTGAACTTTCTGGCAATCTTCTTCAACTTGTTGGGAATTCTCTTTTTCAAAGAGGGCTTGTTGAGCGTCGGCTGAATTACCGAGCTGCAAATGAAAGGTGACGCTTTACCGGGAAGTAAAGGTATAGATGAATCACAGAAGTCCATGGATTCAGATGAGGAAATCTTGTCTGAAACAATATCATTCAACCGTGGAAATGGTTCACACTCTGGTGACTGACAGGGGAGAGTCAGCCCAAGGGTAAATAGACTGCTTTCCTCAATTTTACCCTTTGTATCATTGTTGGCCAAGTTGATTGGTTCTGTGATGGTTTTCTTCAACTCATCTGATGCCACGTAAATGGCACCAACTTGAGCCATTTCAAAAATGAGTTGAAAGTCTTCTTGGGTAACAATCCCTGAATGGTTTGGCCCTGCTCTTCTTTGAGGAAGATCAAAGCCATCACAAGTGAGGTTAGTATTCTTAGTGCCGTTGAATACAGCCTCAGAACTATCTGTATGCAAGGTATTGTCGTAGACTGTATCGGCCATGCTGAAGGAGTCAGCCTTAGTTGTATCCCCATGAGTAGGATGATCAATTTGGGCAGACGAATTTGCTGGTGAATGTGAGAGTTCAAGGCTAGCAAAGGTTCCAGCATTAGCATCACGTTTGTCTTCCGACAAGCAGGTACCGTTGCTCTCATCAACAGGTTGGACAAAAATGTCAGAAACCTCATGTATCACCTTGCACTCTAAATCAATGGCGTGGTCAACAATAGTTATGCAATCTTCGTGGATAATCAGCACATTGTCCCCATCAACAGCTTTGACAACTTCGACCCGAGTAGGATGATTAGCTTTTCCAACTATGGTGTTGGATTGGTTGCAGTTAGAGGTAGCAGATTCTCTAACGCTTGACTGATCAATGCCTTCAAACCCTGTTTCGTTAGACGTATTGAGGTCCATTTTGGTAGCTTCAACAGCGACTGATGCCTTTTCGTAATCTCCGCTTTTCAATAGACTTGACTTGTCTAAAAGGTTGACACTTTCTTCTTCAATGGTCGTAGTGGAATTGCGAGTAAAGCTTGAGAAAGGTTCTGAGGACTTTTCACTTGAAAGTGGCTCTTTGATAGTCTCAGATGGGAACGACTCAACACTTGTAGCAATGGAATGAACAGGTTCATCACACTTAGTGCTCTCATTGATAATCGAGGAACCGACCTCACGGTCCTCTTTTTGAAGCGCGATGGCTGAGGGTGGACAGAATGTTGGCGAAACCTTCACCAAACTGTTCATCCTAGTAGAGTCATCTCTGGTCTCATTGAGATGTTCAATGCCAGGACTCAAGTAGTTGATCTTCCATTTTCCACCACGATTAATTGGATAGGGGATTCTATCCTCGAAAAATGGTTTAGCACTCTCGTTAGTAATTGGAGTCCGTCCTTCGGACAACCAGGAGCTGTCGGACGGGATGTTGGCTGAGAATGCTTGGCCACTTCCTTGATTTTTGGATACTTCACCAGAGTTCTGGTGTTTAGTATTTGAACCGAGACCTTCGCGAGAAGCACTAACACAAGTACTTTCACCAGAATCCAACAACTTATCAACTGCAGAAGCGAACCTTTGCATGCAAGCGTATTCCAAACTGCTCATACCCGAGTCAGATTGCCTAATGTCGGCAAATTGATGAGCAACATTTTCGATTGGGCTGACAGGTTCAACATGCTCCTTATCAACGGCAACAGACTCCTGAAAGTTACCGAGAAGGTTGAGAAGCTCTCTTGCAGCCAGATGATGAGCAACATTTTCGATCGGGCTGACAGGCTCGACATGCTCCTTCTCAACGGCAACAGATTCCTGAAAGTTACCGAGAAGGTTGAGAAGCTCTCTTGCAGCCAGATGATGAGCAACATTTTCGATCGGGATGACAGGCTCGACATGCTCCTTCTCAACGGCAGCAGACTCCTGAAAGTTATCGAGAAGGTTGAGAAGCTCTCTTGCAGCCAGAACTTTTGGAACTTCCGAACCAAATTGCTTCGAATCATAAGCAAACTCAATGAGCAAAAATCCATTCACCCTGACCTGATTTTCGGAATGCCCAACAACAACATCCTGTGCAAGGTCGGCTGCAATTTCTTCCTCAGTCAACTCCGTGATCGTTGCACCCACAAACGTTGCAACAGGCAAAAAATGGTACAAACATCCATCAATGATCTCAGTCCTGTACTCAGGGTTGTACGGGTCAAATGCAGTATCGCCAAAAGGAGAAAACGCTGGCTTGGTGCGAGTTCCGCTTTGCTCCCAAACACTGGGTCTGGCTGCAAAATTTGGTTGGGGCACATCCCCAGGGCACCCATAGCTTGGTCCGTAGCAGTCACCAAAAACACTTCCAGGGCCCATTGGGTTCTCAAAATACCCGTGTTGAGGGAACTCTCCTGGAGCTTGAAAGTTTCTAGGGTCCAGATACCCGCCGTAAGAAGAAACTCCAGGTGGCACAAAAGCACAAAATGGCTCTCCGTAGGGTGGTACAAACCCACCATCAGCAAAGCCAGCATTGGGTGCAAATCCACCGTTGGGTGCAAACCCTCCATTGGGTACAAACCCTCCATTGGGTACAAACCCAGCATTGGGTACAAACCCACCATCAGTAAAACCAGCATTGGGTACAAACCCACCATCAGAGAAACCAGCATTGGGTGCAAACCCTCCATTGGGTGCAAACCCTCCATTGGGTGCAAACCCACCATTGGTTGCAAACCCACCATTGGGTGCAAACCCACCATCGGGTGCAAACCCACCATCGGGTGCAAACCCACCATCGTGTGCAAACCCACCATTGGTTGCAAACCCACCATTGGGTGCAAACCCACCATTGGGTGCAAACCCACCATCGGGTGCAAACCCACCATCGTGTGCAAACCCACCATTGGTTGCAAACCCACCATTGGGTGCAAACCCATCATTGGGTGCAAACCCACCATCGGGTGCAAACCCACCATCGACAAAACCAGCTTTTTGAGAGAACAGATCAACAGGAGGAAACCCATTAGCATCAGGGAATCCGAAAGGAACAGAAGATTGAGAGAAGAAAGAAGTTGAAGCAGCGTTTGTGCCACCAGGAGCACAACGACCAGGAGATGACTGGAAGTCACCAGGAGCCTTACCTTGCGCAGGAGCAGCGCGGTTACCAGGACCCTTTCCAGAGAAGTTCCGGGCCGGGTCCAAGTCGGGGATCAAGGTTTCTTGGGAGTCAAACTCACCACGGAAACCAAACGAGGCAAAGCGCAGACCATTCAACAATGGTGGCGCTTCGGCAGCGGGGGATGGCGCACACGAGGCGGGTGCATGCATCCCTTCGTGATCAAGAACTATGTTCATAATTCTGTCGGAGTTGTACTTGTATTGCATTTTAGTAAAGAATAAAAGTAACGAAAGAGATATTTCTATAAAGCGAATACCGCACCTCTCTTTATAGTGGGGAAGTTTACAAACAGAACCTCTGAGTTGCAGGTTTACAAACAGAAAGTTGCGACTCACGTACACAAATGGAACGAGAAGAAGTGACCGGACTTCGGGTCGTCGCCGTCCCGGGCTCTGTGTGTAGCCGTGACGTGCACTGAGATCTTGATAGAAATAAGACTCGGTGAGTCGAACGAAGCTTAGGGAAATATACGAAAAGCTTCGGGAGAGAGCCTTCAAGCACTGAAGTAGGACGGTATGACACGAGAGTGTCTGTAACCAGCTTTTGTTCTACCAGCTTTCGTTCTACCAGCTTCAGCTGGCTGACTACTAGCCTACAAAGAGTAAGAGTATTCACGCACGCAAATCTCGTATATTCGAAAGTACGGAGAGCGAGTGCTGATAGAATGTTAAAGGAGCTGTCCTGAAGACTTTGGATCTCACCAACCAACAACAATGTAGCTTTTGTTGCAGTAATAGTCCAGCCTGCTCACAGCCGTATGGTATTTCGCAGCCTTTTGGGACTCGCATCTATGTGTCAAAAATCAAGTCGCGAACCAGTGTCGCATTTAGAGTAATTTCGCGACAGGTTTCGACACTCATCAATGGCGTCGATATCCTTTAGATCTATACGGACGCTCTCCACGGGTAACTACTTGGGTGACTCCCTAAGTGCGATCCCCTCGTTGAAGCTCAGCTATGACAAGCACTCTCCCGAAAGCGGGGGACCGGGGCTGAAGTCGCCGATTCTCATGCTCCACGGTCTCTTCGGATCGAAGGCCAACAACAGAACCGTTGCGAAGAGCTTGGCCAACAGATTGACTCGGGACGTGTACTGCTTGGACTTGAGGAACTTTGGCCAGTCGCCCCACGACCCGCGTCTCGACTACCCTGCGCTCGCGTCGGACGTTGAGGCGTTCATCGATGGCGCCGGCTTCGGCTCCAAGCCCATCTTGGTGGGGCACTCAATGGGAGCCAAAACGGTCATGGCGTTGGCGTTGCGTCGCCCCGACCTTCCCAAGATGGTTGTATCGGTTGACAACGCGCCCTTGGACCTCTCAACCGGGTCTGTGTCTGGATTCAGCAAGTACGTCAAGCAGCTTCGGTTGTCGATCGAGCAGTACAAGTACACCAACATCAAAGACGTGGATGCGCAGTTGGCCAAGGTGGAGCCTTCGTTGCCGGTTCGCCAGTTCTTGTTGACCAACCTTAACCGGGGGAAGAAGGACGACCCGATCACCTCCAAGGTGCCGTTGGACATCATCGGCGACGCGATTGTGTCGGGCAAAATCTCCAGCTGGCCGTTCGACCTGAACCTCACCAGCTGGTCGAAGGGCCCGGTGTTGTTCATCCGGGGCACCGAGTCGAACTACATCCCGGACGAGGCGATTCCCGACATCGGCAAGTTCTTCCCCGACTTTGAGGTCCGCGACATCAAGTCCGGGCACTGGGTGATCAGCGAAAAGCCCCAGCAGTTCATGGACGACTTGGTGGAGTTTATAGAGAGGAAGGAGGACGATGAGTGAGAAGAAGGAGGACGATGAGTGAGAAGAAGGAGAGAGAAGAAGAAATAGAGAAATAGAGAAGAAGAATACATAGAGCAGCGCACAGCTACACAATACAGAATGGCACCTTCTATTCCTAGAGATCGCTAACCTTGACGTTGCCTTCGCCGACATAGTCGCCGTAGATGTCGAAGCGTCTTTGGTAGTGGACCGGGATGCCCTGCCTGGCCTTGGGGAGCAATTCGCTGTCCAACTCGGCGTACAAGATCTCCTCGCCCTCGCCGGCCTCGGCGATGATGTTGCCCATCGGGTCGGCCACGAGCGAGTGGCCGTACGCCTGGTAGCCGCCGCCGCCGACGTCGCGCGCCGGGCTGCACAAGACGGTGAACAACTCGTTGTCGACGGCGCGGGCGCGCGCCAACAAGTGCCAGTGCAACGGGCCGGTGGTGGTGTTGAACGCGCCCGGGTAGAACATGGCGAACGCGTTGTGCGGGCTGCGGGCGGCGATGGACGCCAACTCGGGGAAGCGGATGTCGTAGCAGATGCCCAACCCGACGGCGCCAAAGTCCCCCAACCGGAACACCGTCGCCTTGTCGCCGCCCGACAACGACGTGGACTCCTTGAAGGTGATGCCGCCGGGGATGTCGATGTCGAACAAGTGCGCCTTGCGGTGCTTGGCGATGATGGCGCCGTCGGGCGCGAACGTGAGCGACGTGTTGAAGACGCGGTTCTCGTGGTGGGGGTCCAACTCGGGGATGGACCCGCCCACGATGAACACGCCGTGCTTGCGCGCGAGCGCCGCCAACGTCTGCGTGGTCTCGCCGCCGGGGATGATCTCGGCGTACGTGCGGAACTGGTCCACGGCGTACGGCGAGTTGAAGCACTCGGGGAGCATCACCAAGTCCAACGGCCCGGCCGCGGCGTTGGTGACGGCGTCGTCGATGTACTTGGTGACCTTGGCCAAGTTGGCGGCCTTGTCGGCGCCGGCCTTCAATTGGAGGAGCGCGATCCGGAGCGTCTTGGACAAGGGGCTCTTCAATACAGACATCTTGTGGGGGGCGCTGCTGGTGAGGATCCTCAAAGATGGGGCGACGTTTTGCGAAAGTAGGGGACTTTGTTCGGGGCGCCCGGTGCGATTAGTGTGGCTTGCCCACCGGCGCGGGCCACCACGCGCCCGCCAACGAGCCCGGCGCGGCCCTCTACACGATCTCACACGCTTGTTGTATACATAACTAGACACCACCCGCTAAACCTCCAAGTCCGACTCGTCGCTCTCGACGTCAAAACGACCCAAACTCTCGTAGCTCTTGTCGACGACCAACCCGTTGTTGTCCTTGATCCAGATGGCGAAAATGAGCATCATCTGCAACAAGAACGTGCCGTGGATCACCCAGTAGAGCGGGACCATGGCCGAGCTGCTGAACGAGCTCTCCAACGCCCGGAACGCGACCACCGACTCGAGCAACCCTTCGCGCGAGAGATCGACGTTCTCAAACTCGCTGCCGACCGAGCCCAAGGTCGAGAGCACGTTCTTGTAGATGAAAATACCCACGGCCGTGACCTGCGCCACGATCGGAAGCACGAAAATCACGAGAATCGACTTGCGGTACGACGAGATGATTCGCTGGTTGAGGTCCGCGGCGTTGCCCTCCGAATGGCTCACGGGAGGAAACTTTTCGATTTCCTGCTTGGTCCGCCTGTAGTAGGTGAGCGTCATGACCATCCACACAAGCGGGCTCGATCCCACCACCAACGCAGCAAAAAGAGGCAAGAAAGAGACGCCGCTGCTCTCGGAGAGAAACTCGTCCGCCGTCAACGACAACTTTGCCGGGGCCGCGGTGTTCGCGATGGCCCCCAACACCAGGAACACGATGCTCACGGCAAACATGACCAGGGCGACGTTTTTGTGCTTCGCCGGCATGACTCGGTAGTTGCGCGACGTGCCCTCGTGGTAGTAGAGCACGCCGTACCCCATGGCAAACAAGAGGACGAAAAAGCTCCACCCGTTCATGAAGAGCGCTTGCAACAAGTTGAGCATGAACTTGAACAAGGTGAAGAAGATGCTGGCCTTGACGTTGGGCACCCAGTTGTTCTCGACGAAGCCCTCCATGACCACGAGAAGCTCGATCAAGGTGTAGGGGACGAGGAGGAAGAAGATGACCGCCTTGGAAATGAGCGACACCGAGTCCAAGTTGCGGAGGTTGGAGCCAAGGTGCACGCGGATGATGTAGTTCAAAAGATAGCCAAAGATGGCGGCGCCCAAGACGGCCAGGTACTTGGCCTGCGAGTACGAGATGTACTCGAGGTAGGGCATGTAGCCGTGGGAGCTGCGGAAGGTGACGGGCACCGACAACTCGAGGATGTGGTCGTCCAACGGCGGGGCAATGTACACGCAGTACATGCCCGACGCGGGGACGTTGTACACCACGTCGACGTGGTCGCCGGTGAGCAAGCTGACGTAGTCGTTGTAGATGGCGGCCTCGTCGACGGCGTGGTTCTCGGCCGCCTTCAAGTCGAACTTGCCGCTGTCGAAGTCGACCAAGCCGTCGTACAAGCTCTGGCGCGAGGCATTGTAGCCGATCGAGTACAGCTCCATGGTGGGCAAGTTGGAGAAGTTGAGGATGTCGGTGTAGCGGAAGACCAACACCGGGAACTGGAGCTCGGTGGTGGTCGACTCGTCGGTGGACGTCAAGGTGTCGAGGTACAAGGAGACGGAGGCCTGCTGGCGGGCGCTGGCGTCGACGTACGAGCACACGGCGCCCGCGGCCGCGTAGTCGAGCCGCGTGAGCTCGCCGCCGGCGAGCGCGTACACGGCGGCCGCGTACAACGTCACAAGGGAGAGGGCGGTCGTGAACATTGCTGGGGAAGAAGGAGTGGAGGCGGAGAGATTTGCCCTGGAGATCGGGGCTGGGCCGCTTGCGACCGGGGCCGCGTCACGTGACCGCCGGGGCAGTGGTGCGCCCGCGCACTACCGATAAGGATAAGGTTCGCCTCGCGGCGGGCGACGGCAGGGGGACGAGAGCATGTATTCTAGGCGCTCCGGCCCGCGGCGTGGCCACGGGCGGCTATGTACAGGGACCGGCTACAACTTGGGCTCGTCGGCGTCGCTGGGCACGCCCACGTCGGTGTCGTCGTCCGACACGACCTTCTTGTCGCGGCTCCGGAGCTGCAAAAAGAGAAAGACGGTCGCGAGCACCACGCCGAAGCCGGCCAAGCCCATGCCGGTGTAGAAGGCGACGCGCAAGCCGTGCACGGTGGTGGCGTCCGAGGACGGGCGCCCGAGCGTGACGTAGTACTCGGCGGTGCCCGCGAAGCCGAGGCCGATCGAGATGGAGTAGTTGAGGAAGGTCGAGACCAACAGCCCGGCGATGCCCTGCTGGGACGGCGGGAGCGCGCGGCTCAACAAGATGCACGCCGCGGGGAAGGACATGTCCATGCCGATGGGCAGCACGATGAGCCCGACGAACTTCTGGGCCCAGTAGGTCTGGCCGACGGCGCGCGTGCCCATGAGCACGACGCCGACCAAGAAGGCGAGCATGGCGATCAACATGACGACCGCCAGCGGCACGCGCTGCAAGAGGAAGGCGCCCGAGAGCGCGGCGACGAAGCCCATCACGATGCACGGCGTCGTCATGACCGCCGCCAACACCGGCGTGCTGCCGTCGACCTCCAACGCCCAGCGGAACATGTAGAACAACCACACGCCGAAGCACAGCCACCCGCCGGCGATGCACCCCAAGATGAAGCCGGTGTCGCCCTTGAGGGCCTCGGGGGGCACCAACGGGTCCGCGACGCGCTTCTCGATGAAGAAGAAGCCCACGAGGCACAAGACGCCGACGATGAGGAGCACGTACACGTACGGGCGGTCCCAGCCGACGTTGGGGCCCTGGTTGAAGGCAAAGTTGATCAACACCAAGCCCGAGACCCCGGCGAGCGACCCCCAGTAGTCGAAGCGCCCGCCGGTCTTGGTGCCGATGTTGCGCGGGATGGCAAAGTACGCCACGCCGGCGACGCACGCGCACGCGATGCCGCCCATCCAGAACGTCCACGGCCACCACGCGAGCTGCGCGTACATGCCGCTGAAGAGCGCGCCCACCACGAAGCCGGCGGGCGCCACCGCGCCGAACAACAGCAAGCAGATGTGCTTCTTGAACGACTCCGGGTAGAAGGACGCGAGGAGCGCCTGCGAGTTGGGCATCATCACCGCGGGCCCGATGCCCTGCAACGCGCGCATCACGTCGAAGAAGACGGTGCTGGTGGTGAGCCCGACGAGCCCGGTCACCGCCGACGCCACGGCAAACCACACGTACCCGGCGATGTACATGGTCTTGTACCCGAACATGTCGCCCAAGCGCCCGGAGATGAGGATGAAGGTGCCGACGGTGAGCGAGAACGACGCCGAGAACCACGAGATCTCCCCCGGCTTGTCGCCGGCGTTGAACGTGGCCGCGACCTCGTTGCCGGTGTTCATCGTCTGCGCCACGGCCGCCTGCGTGACAAACTGCGACAAGCACATGAGCGTCACGAACAAGACCTCGTGCGCGGCGCCGATGTCGGTGTGCGAGGGGATGGAGGCGCCGTGCGCCCCCGCAGATGTGATAGACTTGGCCATTTGGTGTTGCGGTGGCCAGGGCCCATCCCGTGGGGACGGCCCCGCTATTTATACCGGCGATGCCCGCCGGCCGTTGCGCCCGCGCACCGCCAGCTGCCGCCGGAACGCACCCGGGCCGGCACGCGCGCGGCCAGCCGCACCGCCATTTGTCAGATTACTAAACTATTAGTACGCGATGACTACAGCCAGACTTGCGGGTAAGCCCTAGCGGAGCCTTGCCGGCCCGGCGAGCGCCCGCCAGACTTGCGGGTAAGCACCGCCCTTTGTAAGCGGCGGTCTAGATTGTTCTATACGACGGTGTCCGGGTACTTGGTGGTGGCCTTCAACCACGCCAAGTGCGGGATGAACACGTCGGCGCACCGGCGCCGCTGCACGTCCTCGTCCTGGCGCACGTACGCGAGGTACCGCGACATCTGCTCCGACGCCGTGACGCCCGGCTGCCCGTCGACGGGCTGGCCGTCCGCGGCGTAGTAGTTGGGGCACAACGCCTGCGTGAACAACTGCAACACGCGCAAGTCGAAGTCGTACCCCACGTTCTTGCTCACGCCGTCGTACATGCGGATGTGCTTGCCCAGCGCCTCGTACACCAAGTCGTGGTTGTCGACCAACCAGTTGGGGTAGTACTTGGGGTACGACAAGTGCATGAACACCAAGTCGATCTCCTTGTCGCCCGGCGGGGCCTGCGACTGCACGGGGTCAAAGTGGCCCAACGCCTTGGACTTGAAGCTGCCGTCGCTCTCGTGGAAGTACCCCACCCACGAGAACTCCTTGAGCGTCTGGAACCACGGCTCGCCCACGGCGTGCGCCGCCGCGATGAACGTCTCCTTGTCGCCCTCGCCGGCGGACCCCTGCGTGAACAACGGGTAGTAGTGGTGCGGGCCGAACACGTTGTAGTACAAGCAGAGCAACAACGTGCGCAAGTGCAGCGTCTTGTTGATCATGAGCATCCCCGTCTCGGACGTGGGGTTGGGCAACGTGCCCTCGAAGTCGTGGTAGTTGGAGTTGGAAAAGTCGTACTCCTCCAACGGCGGGACGCCGGCGAGCCCGGCGTCCTTGGCGCGCCGCTCGTCGAGCTTGGAGTACCGCACCTTGCGCTCGGCGACCGCGACGCCGGCCACGTCAAAGTACTTGGGGTTGGTGGTCCGCAGCCACGCGTCGGGCCACAAGATCATGTTCTTCTCGCGGTACAACGGCGTCTCAAACAAGTAGTCAACGTTGCGCGTGGGGAAGTTGTCCGAGTCGAGGTACAAGATGTTCTCGAACCGCGAGCTCAACAAGGCCAACATCTTGTACTGGTACCCGCCGATGTTGAAGCGGTCGGCCAAGTCGCGCAGAAGCGCGTCGTCAAACACGTTGCACCGCGCATTGTACCGCGGCAACAACTCCTCGCAGAACTCCTTCTCGTACTCGTCCGACGACGCGAGAAACAACTCGACCGGCAACTGCGCGCCCGTCTTGCGCAACTGGCGGATCACCAAGTACGAGAGCCAGCTGTACTGGCCGCCGCCCACGATCACGTACCCCGCCGTCCCCTCGTACTGCGCCCACGCGGGGTCGCCCTTCATCACGTTCCCGAACGTCGCCACCCCGTGGTTCTCGATCAACTTGTTGATGTGGACGTCCACGTACCGCGTGTGCGAGTCCTTCAACTCGCGGAGCGCCTCGTCGCTCACGTCCAACACGTTCTCCAAGTACTCCTTGGAAAACAAAAACTCGTCGTTGTTGGCCGACACCTCCTTGGCCTTCTCGCTCTTGTAGTTGCCCTTCAACGACGGCGACGTCAACGCGTAGTCCTCCATGCCGTCGAAGAAAACCCGGTAGTTGCGGATCGACTCGAGCACCGGCGTGTCCTCGCTGTGGACCCGCTCGTCGGCCGCCTTCTCGCCGCCGAACGGGCCCGTCAACCGGTACACGTTCTCCGAGCCCACCTGCAAGTGGAGCACGATGAACAACACCGCCACCCCGCACAATATCTTGATTTTGTCTCTCTTGAGGATCCTGATGATCGACATCGCTGGCGTACCGTGAAAAGTGCTGATGCGGCTATTTCTATCTAGTCGATTGGTGTCAACCGGGGCGCGCATCTTGGGGGCACGAGTTCCGGGGGCACGAGTTCCGGGGTGCCACGAGTTCCGGACGTGTTCAGACGA
Organism: Suhomyces caryicola; assembly: GCA_030568635.1. Taxonomy (NCBI): domain Eukaryota; kingdom Fungi; phylum Ascomycota; class Pichiomycetes; order Serinales; family Debaryomycetaceae; genus Suhomyces; species Suhomyces caryicola. The sequence goes on along the minus strand of JAJMGG010000020.1, from coordinate 49,063 downwards.
CTCCACGAGGAAGCACCAGCACCGGCCCCAGCACCGGCACCGGGCCCAGACTCCCCTAGATTGCTTCCGTCGTCGCCGGGCATCTGGTCGTCGCCACCGGTCACCGCCACCGGTCACTTCCCCTCCCCCCCTCGTTTCTTTTGGCTGTTTCTTTTCAATCCGACCAGGGTGCACTTAAGACCGGAACTCGTCCCGCTTCTGCACCGCACTTCCTCACCGCTAGCAACTCTTAGGCTCTTCCCCAGGTGATGAGCAAGACGATCAACACCCTCAAAATGGCCCAGCCCGCGAAACTCTGGGAGCTCCCCAAGTCGGCCTCCTTCACAGACGCCATCGCGCCCGACAACCGCATCCAGAACGAGGACTCGGCGTTGGCCAACGAGAAAAACGTCACCCACCAGCCCCGGAACCTCCTCCGCGGCGGCTTCTCGTGGTGCTTGCCGCAACTGCGGGCGCTGTACCGGTACCTCACCAGCAGCGAGAAGGCTCTCGCGGACCTCGGCTTGGACCCGGGCCAGGTGGACGACCCGCGGTACCAGAAACTCGTGAGCGGCGAGTTCTACAGCGACAACGAGTCCTCCTTCCGGGCCCAGGGGTTCCCGTTTCCGTACGCCCAGGCCTACGCCGGCTGGCAGTTCGGCGTGTTTGCCGGCCAGTTGGGCGACGGCAGAGTGGTCAACTTGTTCGAGGTCGACAAAACGGAGCACCAGCGCCAGCAGTCGGCGCGTTTCCTCAACAGAGCCAAGTACGAGATCCAGTTGAAGGGCTCGGGCATGACGCCCTTTCTGAGATTCGCCGACGGGAAAGCGGTGCTCCGGTCGTCCATCAGAGAGTACATCATCTCGGAGCACCTCAACGCCATCGGCATACCCTCGACCCGGGCGCTTTCGTTGACGTATCTCCCCAAGACGTACGCCCAGAGAGAGAAGGCCGACAAGTGTGCCATCGTCTCGAGGTTTGCCGAGCTGTGGATCAGACTCGGCACCTTTGACTTGTACAGATGGAGAGGCGACCGCCCCGGGATACGCACCCTTGCCGACTACGCCATCAAAGAGCTCTTCACCATCCAGGGCGAAAAGTTCAGTCACTTCAGCAAGGTCGATCCGATCTTCTTCAAGGACACCGAAAAGAGCCTTGGCCCCTTGACCGACTACGACAAGCTCTTCTACGAAGCGGTGGTGCGAAACGCAACCAGCACGGCCATGTGGCAGTCCTACGGATTCCTCAACGGGGTGTTGAACACAGACAACACGTCGCTCTTGGGATTGGCCATGGACTTCGGGCCCTTCTCCATCATGGACAAGTTCAACCCGCGGTACACTCCAAACTCGTCCGACCCGGACGCCAGGTACGGCTACGAAAACACCCCAACGTCGATCTGGTGGAACTTGACCCGCTTTGGCGAGGATCTTGCCGAGTTGATCGGAGCAGGAAGCTCGTTGATCAACGACCCCAAGTTTGTCGCCGGAGAAATCGACGCGCTGTGGGAAGATGCCATCATCCAACGCGCCACCAAAGTTATCGAGATTGGCGGAGATATCTACCAGAGTGTCTTCACCAACAAGTACGTCGAGACCTTCTACTCCAGGCTCGGGCTTTCCCACAAGCTCTTGGACGGAAAGGACGCCAACCTTGCCAACGTCGAGTTGATCCAGCCCCTTCTTGAATTGCTCGAGAAGCTTGAGTGTGATTTCAACAAGTTCTTCCTTATTCTCCAGGACGTCCCATTTGAAACAAACTACGATCCCCGCAAGGTAGCCGAGTCCATACTTCCTGACCAAAAAGACCTGCAATGGGACAACACCAAGGAGCTAACAGAGGAGATAGTCAGGTGGTTGGACGTCTATGTCCCTCTCTTGAAAAAATCGGAGCAGGTCGATCCTTCCCACTCCCGCCAGGTGAGCAGAAACCACAACCCGTTGTTCTTGCCGCGGGGATGGATCTTCGACGAGGTTGTGAGATTCATGGAGGACTCCGACGCCGAGGACTTGTCGCTCTTGAAGAAGTTGGAGAAGATGAGCTTCTATCCGTTCGACCCTTCCAAGTGGGGGGACGAATTGAAGGACGTGGAGGCAAGATGGATCGTCCAGGGTGATGCGGGCGACAAGTACTCGATGCTTCAGTGCAGCTGCCTGAGCTAAAAACTTTACATTTCAGATCAATTGGGACTTTTAACAATCAGTTTGTATTACTGTTACATACTAAATATTACGACACTGTCGAAAACCTATTGGAAGGCTTGCTTGGCATCGCTGTAACCCTTTTGGAAAGCGTCCTTGGCTTGTTCTTGGACACCTGGCTCCAACTTGGAAATCTTGGAGTCCAATTGGTCGTTGCCGGTGGTGAAGCCGGACGAGCTCTTGGATTGGGATCCAGAACCGTGCGAACCGGTTTGTCCGCTGGAGCCATAGGCGCCAGCACCAGAAGTTTGGTGGCCGGTCGAACCAGTACCGGAGGAGCCGTAAGCGTCCTTGCTAGTGTGACCAGTCGAACCAGTACCGGAAGAACCGTAAGCGTCCTTGCTCGAGTGGGTTTGGCCAGTGGAACCGGAGCCGTAGGCACCGGAGGACTGGTTGTGTCCCTGGGTGGAGCCTGAACCGTAGGTGGAGGTTTGGTTGTTGCCGGTTCCAGAACCATAGGTGTCTCTTCCAGAAGAGGAGTGGCTGGCAGCGCCTAATCCAGCAGCGCCGGCAGCACCCGCACCAGCAGCCCCGTAGGCACCGGAGGAGGAGTGGTCGTTGGTGGCACCAGAGCCGGTGCTAGACCCGTAGGCATCCCTTCCGGAGCCGGTGCTAGACCCGTAGGCATCCTTTCCAGAACCAGACGAGTAGTTCTGCGAGGAAGAGCTGTGGTCGCCTCTGGAGGAAGACTTGTTTTGGGTGCCTATGCCGCCAGCAGTTTCCTTGCCGGTGCCATAGGTGTTGTCTTCAGCGTACAAGTCGGACTTGTTGTTGGACGAGCCGTAAGCGTCGGAAGAACCAGCCCCGGAACGAGAAGAGCCGTAAGCGTCGGAGGAACCAGCACCGGAGCGAGAAGACCCGGCGGCAGCACCAGCACCAACACCAGCAGCACCAGCACCAGCGCCAGCAGCACCGGCGCCAGCACCCGAGCCAGAGTCAGTAGTGGAGCCGGCAGTCTTGCTGCTGCCTCCACCGTACTTGGAGCCGATACCGCCCTCGGTACCGCTCAAGTTGTCCTTACCCAAGGCCTTACCGCCCTGGGAGTCCAATTGGTCGGCTCTCTTGATGGCCTCTTCCTTGGAGATCTTACCATCCTTGTATTGCTTTTGGATTTCGCCACTGACGTTGTCCTTGCCGAGAGCACCACCGGCCTTCTTGTCGACGGCGTCGATGCTTTGCTTTCCGTCGGACTTACCGAACTTGTCTTGAATTTTGTCTGCTAATCCCATTGTGATGTTTTAGTGTGTGTGTGATTTGATGATGGAAAGTCAATTGGCCGGACCGACCTCTTTTATACCAATATGGCCCAGCGTTAGGTTGCTTCCCCGTGCAAAGGTTGCTGCGATACTGTGCAGCCAATGGCTGCGAAATTTCGTCATAACCCCACGTGACGTGCCAAAACTGTGTGCGCGGCACACGCGTTTGGTGCCCCGAGCCACACTCAGCATTCTCTCGCGCGGAAAACAGTGACGTACAGAAGGCACTGTGGATGCTCACAGCCACAAAAAGATCTGGAGAAGGCTGTCGAAGCTTCTGCTGCTGCGACTGCCCCTCTGGGACGCAGATCCAGATGGACACCCCATGCGGGCCGACGCTCGGGAATGGCGCACAGGCTTGCGGCTGGGGCCTATCCCCCCCCCTGCAGCGACCCGGCGCACTCGGCGCAACCCTTGCGGTTCGGATCTTCCGGTCAGGCGCCGCAAGCCCAGCTGTGGGGTGACGGCAACCGATGTAACAGCAAACGAGGTGGAATTAGATATATAGCGTGACTATGTGAAATGCATACGGGCGGCGCCTACTCAAGCTTCTGCAAGTTGACGGGCACCTTGATGAATGTGTTGTGGCCGTTGGCCAACGTGACCTGGATCCTCACCTGGTAGGTGCGGACGAGATGGCACGACTGGAAGTTGGGCACGAGGCAGTACTGGTCAAAGGTCAATGGCCAGGTCCGGGGTGCGTTCAACACTTTGAGTGTGGATGACGCGAGGTCCAACGCCAAATTCATGTTCAATGTGTAGGAATTCGAAGCGCAGTCGCGTTTCCAGGGGATGTTGGACGACACCTTGGTGGTGCCGTACGAGGTGCCGCGGGCGGGGTCCTCCACCCGGGCGTCGTTGACCTGCAAGTTGAACGACCGGGCGTCCATGTACGCGAGCGCCTTCATGTCCTCGACCAACTGCCTCTCGATCTTGTAGTTGTGCCCGCCGAGCTGGTCGAACACGTCCTTCAACTCCAGCGCCAACGCGGCCATCGGCTGCGCCAAGTTGTGGTACGCGTCGTCCTCGTCAAAATACGTCAGTGTGGCATTCTTGTTGAACATCAAGTCGTGGGAGAACTCGAGCGGGAACCCGTGCTTGTGCGATCGCAAGCTGGTGACCGTGAAGTCGGCGGCGACCGATTTCACCTCGATCGGCTTGTGGTTGACGTCCATGTCGGGGAACGTCATCGTGAGCTCGATGGGAATGTTGACGCACCAGATCTTGGGGTCGACCGGCTGCGTGCGGAAATGCTTGGGCGGCACATACTCGATGTTGTACTCGGTTTTGGGCGTGGCCACCGTCAAGCTGGCGATCTGCTTGGACGACCCGGTGAACGTCTTCTTCTTGATGGGGATCATCACCTGGTACGTTTTCGCCGTCTGGCTCGAGGCCTTGCTCTCGGAGGACCGCACGTACGTCTGGCGCGATTTCGCAGCCACCAAGTCCTCCTGCGAGATCACCTGCGCGAGCTCCTCGATCGATGTGGTGTTGTTGCTCTCGATCGACGCGATGAGCTTGCGGCCCATCTCGGCCTTGTGGCGGAGCCGGTTGACGAGGTTCAGGTACATCAGCTGCGACCCCACGATGCGCATCGCCTTCTCGCTGTCGCTGAGCTTGTCGGTGGCCTGCACAATGCGCACCCGGCTCGACCGTTCCTTGAGGATGATGTACTCGTCTCCCTTGGAGTTGAGCAACCGCGACTGCTTGTCGGCCTCGCTGTCGTGCACCCGGTACTTGGACTTGCGCCCAATGAACCGCGCCAACACCCCGTAGCTGGTGCTGGTGTTCATGGGCGCAAAGTCCTTCCAGGGCTCGTGCCCGGGGTCCGAGCGCGGCTTGCCGATCGACGGCGGGAGCTTGACATGCGTCGGCAAGAAGTGCTCGTTGCACTCGGTGTCGAGGATGTTGTCGGGGATCTTGAAGGTGAAGAAGCGCTTGTACAGCGTGTGCGGGTTGATCACCCGCGCGTTGGAGAAGGACAAAAACGACCCGTCGGTGGGGTCCTTGTAGAGCGAGCACACGTACGGGTTGGTGTAGTCGGTGATCAAGCGGTTGATGTTGGCCTGGTTGTACGAGGCGCTGAAGTCGAACATCTGCAAGAAGTTCTTGATGAGCACGTGCTTCTTGTCGGCGAGGTTCTTGGAGTCGGCGACGATGAAGTTGCCCTCGAAAAGAAGATAGAACATCTCAAACTTGATGTGCTCGGCCAGGGTGTTTTTCATCGTCACGTACCCGTTGATGTAGTCGCCCAGCTTGTACTCCACGAGCAGCGGGTCGATGATCTGCGGGGGCTTGCCCGCCTGGCAGATGTCCTTGGTGAAGTGGAGCTCGATCTCGAGCGCGTCCGACACCTCGTTGCCGGTGTCGGTCAAGTTGCGCAACTTGGGGATGTTGTCCAAGATGGTTTCCTGCCAGTGGTTGGACGTCTCGTCGGCTATGACGTGCTCGGTGGCCGACGGCGTGCCGCTGGCGACGGGCACCGTGGGCGGCGTGATGGACGTGTGCGGGGTCTGCAACACGGAGCCGCCCGAGACCTCGGACTCGACCTCGTACGTGGGCGGCTCGTCGAAGCTGTCGTCGTCCTGGTCGCCCTCGCCGACAAACCCGCTGGGGTTGAGGTCGGTGTACATGCTGTACGACGGAAGGATACTCCACACGGGATCGGCCTTTTCCTGCATTGGGCTTGGGGGGAGGAAAAGAGTAGATGCTGGCTGCTGACACCGAACCTGCCTCTCTATATACCGCCCGACTCCGGCTCGTATTTGTACCTGACGGAGCCGCTCCACACGATTTGGGTACGCCACGATACACCGTGACTCATGCGCAACGGTTTCCTTACATGCGTTTGTGCTTCGCTCTGATGGGGAGAAACGCAGCCTGATGACAAATTGTACGCGCCTCCAGAGCGGTTGCCTGCGATAAACGTCCCCGGATTGCCCGATCCAGCCAGATGCGTTGGTGCGCAATTTTAAGCGGGGCGCTTACGAACGTTATTTCGGAGAGGAAGAGTCACACGGAGTATTACACTTTTTTCTGCTCACTTGTAATACGAGCGGGCTGTAGATCTATACGCTCGTCTCTAGAAGGTTCCACCGGCCGTGCACCGGCGCCGGGGGGCCCTAACGGCCAAACTTTTTGAGCTCCCAGTAGCGCAACGGCGGATACACCGCCGCGCTGAAGCCCATGCACAACCACGTCGCCACGTCGCCGCCAACCCGCCGGGCGATCGGCCCGACCCAGTACGTCTGGTCCATCCCCACCGCCGCGCCGGCGGCGCCGACCACGAACGCGACCGACGCAGCGAGCCCGCGCGTCAACCGGTCGTAGTCGTTCCAGATGGCAAAGTTGTAGTGCTGGCGGCGCCGCACCGACGCGGCCAGCACCCGCGACAAGACCGGCTTCGCGATGCTGCTGGCGTCGTCCGAGTCGGCAAACTCGCGCGTGTAGAGGTGCACCAACCGGTTGGTGCGGAAAATCGTGTTTTCCTCCAACAAGATCACAAAGTACATCGAGATCCAGTACCCCACCATGGGGAGAAAGTTGCCCAAGATGGTGGCGAACTTGTTGCGGCCCGCCAACGCACACGCGAGGTACACCGCGGTGACGACAAACGCCCAGATCCAGCGCGGGATGCGCGCAAAGCCGCGCGCCGCCAACTGGATCCCGAACGCCGCCGAGTACGTGTTGATGATGTTGTTGGAAATCAACGAGAGGAAGATGACCATCAACACAAACTTGCCGCCGCCGCCCCACGGCTTGAACGCCTCGTTCAAGAGCCCGCCCATGCCGTAGCCCGCGTAGGACGCGTTCCACGGCTCGTAGTTGAGCGCCACGTTCCCGATGAGCGTCCCGGCCACCCCGACAAACGTGGTCGGCACCCAGATGCCAAAGAAGGTGAGCCAGTAGATCTGGCCGTCGCGGGTGTTCTCGGGGAAGAGAATGTAGTAGTCCGACGCGATCGACCCCCACGTGGCCGTGATCGAGTAGCACAAGGAGAAGAAGGAGAGCCAGTACCCCTTGACCACGCCGGGCTCGGCCGCCAGCCCTTCCAACGACAAGTAGCCAAACTTCTGCAGGGCCACGACGTAGAGCAACAAGAACGCCAAGTTGACGGGGATGCTCAACAAGGTCTCCACCTTCAACAACTGCTTGATGCCGCAGATGGCCACCAAGAGCGAGAGAATGGCGATGATGACGATCCCCACCGACAAGGAGATCTTGCTGTCGCTGACACTGGCCAAGATCTGGCCCCCGACCACGCAGTTGACGATGGACCACCCCACCACGCCGATGATGCTGGCGAGACTGACGAGCTTGACAAACCACCAGCCGAACAAGAAGCGCGCGCTGACCATCTGCCGGCACCCGGAGCGCGGGCCCATCATGGCGCAGTAGGCGGCGATGAAGCACCCCAAGGTCTCGCCGATGATGCCCGCGGTCAAGGTGCTTTTCAAGCCCAAGCCAAACAACAACGGGCCCAAGAAGAAGGACGACATCGAGCTCAAGCCGCCGCACGCCGAGAGCCAGAGCCCGATCACCGAGATCAACTGCTTGGTCTTGTTGGTGGAGCGCTCGTACGGCTCGATGCGCTCGATCCCCCGGGTCTCGACGCCCAAGGCGTCCAATTTTTTGGAGACGGCCGCGAAGAAGCGGAGCGGCGACCGTGCCGTGGAGTCGGCCGAGCGCGACGTCTCGTTGAAGGACCCTTCGCCAACGGTGTTGGACTCGGATGCGTCGATGGCCTTCATTATCGATAGGAGAAGAGTGTTGGGTACGATGAGGGTTCAGGGAAAAAAAGAGTCATGGTGCAGGACCGAGTCAGCTTCAGAAAATGACTCTCGAATGGGGCTGACAAAGAGATCCGATGGAGATCCGGATCAATTCCGTTGTGCCGGGGAAAAAAACAGAGAGGCAGGCGGCGGATCAAATGTGGAAGGGCCACGAGCATTTGGCCTGGTTTGCAAGGGAGGGCCCGCCCCTTTATAGCCGGAAGTGTGCTTTCGGTGCCGAGACTCAATCTGAAAAACTTGTGGGGCCGACTTCGTCCGACATCCGAACGTTTCTGCACCCGGGCAGCAGACGCAGTCTTGTCCGGGGATCCCTGGCACTGTGTCAGTTAAATAATATCCAATTGCACATGGCACGCGGGACCAAGGGAAGTATGTTGCCCAAGCCGGAGACACGGAGCCACAGCCAGGCGTCGCCAGCAGCGTAGGCAGCGTCGCCAGCAGCGTAGGCAGCAGCGCAGGCAACAGCGGCGACAGCAGCGTGGGCAACAGGTCGCCACAGCCCAGGGGCCCCTGGCGGGCAGCTCCACAAAGAGGGTTTGAGACGCACCGACACCCCGACACCCCGACACAGCAATCATAGATAACAGGGCACCCCAGGGGCACCCCGGGCGACCCCAGGCGCACAGCCAGCGTCTGGATCTGAGATTGCTCCGGCCATTGTAATCAGCGTCAGGGCGGGCCCTTCGTCGCAAATGCACCCGGCTTCTGAGATGCAGCGAGATCTTTGTCCCAGCACCGAAACGAGAAGAAACATAACCCGAGTGAGAGTTTTGAGAGATCTGGCCAAATTAAACTTCGTGGTGGAGTCCACATTGCAAGCACAAATAAGCTTCGACAATAGCTTATCTTGACGAGACGCTGTATCTGGCTAAACCTTCACCACACAATCCGCTACAGGTGTGGGTGGGAGCAGGACAATCGGGCTAGCCATGCACGGCCCAGTGAGAGGCAAAGAAAAAAAAAGCTCATCCCAGCGGACGGGCCACACACCCGTAACGGAGCCTCGGTGAGGCTGGCACCGAGGGTGTGTGTCGTAAATGCCTGCCGTGAAAAAAAGAAGAAGGTGTTGCGGGATTACCTGTTTGAGTTAGTACGTCTGCTTTTTGGTGAAACGCTGGCGATATCAGAGTCTGTTTTGTTTTCCTTAGGGTTCAAATAATGTAGATAAGTTAAGTAAAGTTGATCATCACGTATCGCGGTCGGCACTGTTTGGGTACATACCATAAGGCCATCTGGCCAGCAAAAGAAACACTGGTGTGGAAAAAATGTTTCTCAGTCGGAGCCGGGGTTATTTTCTGGTGCCCAAACATGCGGCCGCCGGGTAACCATTCTCTCATAACTCACCCTTGAGATTTTGTGCCCTTTTCGCTTTCGAAAAGCATAATAAATTGGTGTATTGTTTGAAAGGGTGCTTTGAAAATCTGGCAATTTCCACCCCTTCCTATATAAACCAAGCAACCGGCACATCTGGGCGCCGTCTTTGCATCGAAAAGCACTCCGTCCCAGCTCCGTCCCCCCCGCCAATGCATTACTCCAGCGCCTTCCTCACGTTCAACTTCGGGTCCAATGTCGTAATGAAGTCGACGTTCGACTTCCTCTACACCTTTGAGCAGTACTTGACCGAGTACGCCTTCAAGATGATCTTGGTGATCTTCGTGCCCATCATCGTGGTGTTCCTCATCGACCTCTCGGCGTTCTTGTCCGGCGACCTCTTCAAGTGGATCGGCCTGACCCTCAAGAAGACCCCGGAGATGATCGACACCTAGAGGGGCCTCCCGTTGGTCATAAACGTGGTGTGTCCGAAGCCCTCGCAGCCGCCTCGATGGCCGCAATTTTTGGCGCTGAGGCCACTACCATTTCATTGCGGCGCGCACCGTCGCGCCATTCGTCATCCATGCTCTGCGGCCGCCGCCCAGAAGCATCATAAGGTTTGCGGGCCCCAGCGCTCTCGCGGAGCACCTCCCCGTGCCCCCCGGCGAGCCTGGCACGGGCCCCGGTGCCCAGCCCCTGCCTCGCACCTCTCGCACCGCTCCCCCCAGAGCACGCGCGCCTCCACTCCTTGCACCGCACCGGTCTCATTTGCTCCTTCAATTCTCACTGTTCACTACTTTGCTGCCTTAGCCCCATTCCAGTTCCGGTTATCTTCATCCCTGCTGTACTATTATTTATTCTATAGACAACCGAACCCGCTCATTTGTTTTCCCAGCCGTAGCTCCCGTGGGCGCCCTGCTTAAGCTTTCAGATAACAATGCCCGCTGCTATCGGGGCCTGCATGCACGGCCGCCCTCGAATCTTATCGCGCGCTTGCGGTGATGCTCATCAGGCCACAGGCCCCCGGTTACGTAAGCGCCGGGCGGGCGTTCCGTGCTGCGACACCTGGCCGCCGTGCTCGTGGTGGCCAGCCGGTGGCGAGCGTCGAGCCCAGCGGCGGGCCCGGCCAGGGGGTCGCCAGCAAGCGAGTGCTGTCGGCCGACGCCGCGGGGCCTGAGCTCCGGCCGCCTGGCGCCCCGTGTCGTCAACCGCCCCTCCGAAAAGCCCGTCCCAGCCCCTCGCAATTGCGGCCCCCGGCGCTCCCATCGCGCTGCTCCCAGCGCGAGTCACCGCGAACCCCCAGCAATGTTCCCGCGATAAGCCCCGACGGTTTTTCCCGTCCCGGCGAAATCCCCCGGGGGGGCCCCGCTGGGCTCAGGCGCTCCGCGTCCGTGGCGCCCGCTGCTATATTTATCCCGCGCTTACGCCCGGGGCTCGCGCTGCGCGAGGGCGTTCTCGTAGCTTGTTTTCATCTCCGCCGTGTCGAACTCGATCTCAAAGTCGCTGTCGCTGCTGCTGTAGCCAAAGTCGTCGTCGTCGCCGAGGAGCTCGCTGCTCTTGCGCGGGGCCTCGCCGCACCCGCCGTTGATCTCCCGCCGCTTCACCTTCTCGCTGTACTGGCGCAACTGCGCCGCGTTCTGCTGCCACCGGTCGAGCTTGGTGCGCCGCGCGGCGTCCGACGTCTTTAGCGTGCGCTCCTTGGCCTTGGCGCTGCTCAACTCGTAGAGCTCCTTCACCACCCCGACGCTGCGCTTCTTGCGCCCGGGACTCGTGTCCTCGCCGTGCGTGGGGTCGAACCCGATCTGGTGGATCATGTCGCCGGCAAACCCGCGCTTCTTCACCTCCATGTTGCGCTGGCTGTCGGCAGGGTCCTCCACCATCTTGACCAACTTGAGGCTCTTGATCGTCGCGTTGTTGCCCATCTTCAAGAGCTTGCTCTCCAACACCTTGTTGGCGCGCTCGTCCATCATCTTCCTCTTGCGCTCCGCCTTGTTCTGGAACACCTTCGGATCGTGGAACTTGTCCGGGTTCCGCATAAACTCGCTCTCCCTCTGGTACACCCGCGTGTCCTCGTTGAACGCCCGCTCCGACGTCATCATCGACTTGCCCCCGCCAAGATACACCAGGTGCTTGTTCTTCTGCGGAGACTTCATCTGCACACTGCCGTTCAACTCCATCCGCTTGTTGGCGTTCTTCTTGAACTTGGCGTCCAAGTGGAACTCGCACAACTCCGTCTTCTTGATGTTGATCGGCTCGCCGCACTTGGTGTCGTCCTTCTTCACGACGCTGCAGGTGCCAAAGTCCCGCAACGCGCCGATCTCCACGATCGAGTTGACGCTGTTGTCGTCCAACTTGAGCGTGAACCCAGACTTCTCCGTCCCGGGGCCCGTTCCCTCGCTGTTGATGTTGAACTGGTACCGGTTCACCACTGGGTTCAAGATCATGACCAAGTCCCCCACCCTCAACTTCCAGTACTGCGAAAACGACTCTCCGAACAACATCACGTCCGCCGCCCGCTTGAAGTCCCCGACACTCACCTTCATGCACTTTCGCCCGTCCTTGGTGGTTTTGGGCGCCGCTTTCCGGAGAACGACCCCGACAAAACACCAGTTCGTGTACATCGGCTCCAGATAGTTGTTGCTTCGATTCACCTTGGCCAAGAGCTTGTCTATCTGAAGGCACTTGAGATTCGGGTCGGTTTCCCGCACCAACTCCCTGAGCGCCTTCTGCTCGATGTACCGCTTCCTCAAATACTGCCCCGAGATAGGCTCGAGCTCGTCCACGTCCAACGACACCGGCGAGTGCGTCGTGAGGCCCTCAAAGTACAACTTGCGGCCTGCGTAGTCGATCTTATCGTACTTCCGGGCTGACTGCTCGAAATTGGTGGCGTAGAGCTTGTTGATGAACGCGTTGGCACTGGCGGGTCTTTGTTCCGTAGAAGCTCTTTCAACCGCCGGTCTCTGCACCGGCGAAGCTTTTGCGACCGGTCTTGCTGCAGTGCTTTCAGGAGCCTTTGGCGGCACAGACGTGCCTACTTTCCTGGGCTTCTCCGCTGCAATTGCCGGTTTGGTGCTCGTCTCTTGTTCGGCCAAGATGCTGGATCTCTGCATCAACTTCGCTTTCTCCTTTTCCTCTTTTTTCCTCTTGATTTCGGCATACTTGAGCTCAAACTCTTTCACCAAATCGTTGACCTCGTCCCCCGACTCTTCTGTAAGGCATTCTTCGGCATTTTTCTCGTCTCGTGGATCCTCCATCGTTGGCCAGCCAAGTGAAGAGTCGCGATCGAGATAATCTTTACTGCTCACGCGTATCGGGTCGTGTGTGCGCCAATAGGTCAGATCGATATTTCAGCTCCAAATGTTGCAACGAAAGCCCAAAGAGTGACAAACGTTGCAACTGCCATGACTCGTTCCCGGAGCAAATCAATTGTCCAGAAAATATCCTCCGACTTGCCAGCCTACAGGGGGGAGCACTTGGATCTTGGAACCGCCGACCCCCCCGCAGATTTCCGGCCGCGGTCGCTTAGTGTTGGAAGTCACCACCCGGCAAAAGCTGCTAGCGCCGAATCCATTCTATACCCGTTCAGCATAAAGGAAAAGAGCCGATTGTGGTCCGACTACATAGAAACGTTCAACTATGACTGTTTGCTCGATCCAGAGGTAGTCAGCGTCTTTAGCAGACTCGAAACCGACGAGTTGTACAACTTTAAGGAAGCGTGTTCAACAAACAAAGCCCAGGTGGAGACGTTTCTAGACGACACCAATAACGCCCTCAGCTCCATAAACTCCTTGATCCAGCGATACGAGCACGTGGATCGGGAAACCAGTGATTTTGACAAAGAGTCGTCGGAACTCCTCGAAGCGCAGAGCGTCTATACCAGAAAGTTCACCGAAATCGAAACCTATCTAACCCACTTTGAAGAATTGGAGTCGATAACTCGCAACTTGTCGAAATCAGGCTTCCACTTGGTGAACCAGAGACGGGAGTTCTTCACCAACGACATTTTGAAACAGTTGGATGCGTCAATCGAGCTCTTCCAGCAGCATCCCGGATTCAAGGACATCCAGCTGTACAACAGTCGTTTCAGACAGTGCATGACGAGAGCATTGACCTTGATCAAGGACTACTTGATTCACGAAGTAAAGAAACTCGTGGATTCGGTGCACAGGGCTATGAACGATGCCAAGGGCACCACCAGCATTTCGATCGATCTCTTGATTTATAACGAGTACAACAACTACTTGAAGTCGAATGATTCGCAGTTCAATGATCTTACTTACGAGTTGGTCACAAGGGTCCAAAACCACCACGAGTACGAAGGACTACTCAAGGAGGTCTTGAACAATTACTTCAACTCCAGATACAACTTGTTAACGATACACTTGTCGCAAAATACCCACCTTCAAAGCATCACAAACGACACCACCAAGGGAATTGTTCAGTCATATCAAGATCAGCTTTCCTTCTACAAGAAAATCGTCGAGCGAGAGTACCTGTTGTTCAAGAGCTTCTTTGTCGAACCGATTGCCGACACCGAATTCAACCAGTTTGCAAAGAGAATCTTGGACCCATTGTACGACAACCTCAGACATATGACAATCAGGGAAACTAATATCAGTTACTTGTGCCAGTTGACTACCTTGTTGCAACGGTACTACGAATTTGAGGAAGATGAAGAAAACTTTGAGAAGGACGCCGTCAACTTTGGCGAGTTGTTCCAGCCCATTTTGAGCAGTGTTCAATCCCGGTTGGTCTTCCGGGTGCAAAAATACGTCGACGAGAAGCTCATGCGGTATGTGCCCAAGTTGGAGGACTTGCATCTTGGTAGTCTGAGGAAAAAGCGGACCATCAACGAGTTGGAAGTCGACTATCCCGAAAACCTCTTCCCCGACGTCTATTTGCCCTTGGGGAAAGCACTCTCGCTCTTGTCGAATATCTACGAAGCTGTCAACTCGGTTGTTTTCGACGACTTGGCCCATTACATTGTTCACTCGTGTATATTTCTTCTCAAGGGAGAGTTGTACAAGCTTTGTGTCCTGCATTCCGGCGTGATAGACGCCAAGCTCCAATACCTTCAGTACTTGATAATCTTGAAGGGACAAATCAACAACTTTGACATTCAGTTCATACGCAATGACTATACCATTGACTTTACGAGTGGATTCAGCGACGTGTGGACCTTGTTGAGGAGCGGCGAGTTCACCTTCCACAACAATGGGTTCATCGAATTGGTCAAGAAGTCGGTGCCCAAAATCATCAACAATATGATCGACGCCAATCACGAGATTGAGATGGAGTTGAACAACGCGGTCAACGACTTTGTCAGCGAATGCACCAACATACTATGCGAGCCAATTCTCGTCGACGACAAGCAAGTCTTGACGTTGGACAACCCGTTGGAAAGAAGTGTGTTGTTCAAGGACAACCTCATCCAAAAAGTCCCCAAGTACTACGGGCAAGTCAAGGCGTTTATAAACGACCGCAACATCATCCATTTTTTGATGGAGAGCATTTCAAACTTGGTGGTGTTGACGTACGAAAAGTTCCATCGCAACTTGACGGACAACGTGGACAAGCTCGAGAGAAAGGAACAGGTGGGCGAGATCATGGAGGTCGAGACGATGTTTGGGTTCTTGAACGAGACCATCAGCCAGTTGTATGCGCAAGACGACAATCCCATGGAAATGACCGACGAGATCTTGCGGGATTTGTCGATAGACAGTTGAATACAAAAGTGGTGATCATTGTAACGTTTCTGTAACATCTTCAAAGTAGCCCTCTCCAATCAACACCCTCTCCAATCAGTCAGCTTACTCTTCCTCGAACGGATTGTAGATGTTCTTCGACAACAACTTGTTCAACTCGTTTTTGACGTTCTGGACCTGGTCCTGCTTGATGAGTACGTGGGTTTCGTCCAATTCCTCGAGCACGATGCCCGGTGTTTTGGAGTCGATCTGGAGGATGAGCGCCCTGATCGACGGGTCGCACTGGACGAGCACTCCTTTGGCGGCGGTAAGCATGGTGGGGTGGTGAGTATGGCGGGGTGGTGGGGGTGTGGTGACGGCGAGTGTGGTGAGTTGCGGTGGTGAGTTGCGGTGGTGAGTGTGGTGAGTGGTGAGTTGCGGCGGTGAGCGCTGCTGGTGATGATTTTGTTCGCATTCATCGCTTTTCGTCACCCGCCCGATAACCGATAGCGCTCACTCCACGAGCCACAGCACCCAATGGCACCAGAACACGGCGGACTCGCCCCCCAGGACGGGCCCACGGCGGACCCGGGCCCCAGCGAACCCCCCAGCACCGCTTTGGCGGACTCCGACGCCGCGTCCGCCTCGCACAGCGACACCAGCGACGGCGAGGACCCCGACACCGACACCAGCGACGACGACGACGACGACGACGCCGACGACGAGCCGCCGCGGCTCAAGTACACGCGCATCACGCAGCTCCCGCCCAACTTCTTCGCCAAGGACCCCGTCTCGGCGTGCACCTTCCACGAGACGTACTTTGTCTTCGCCACCCACTCGGGCGTGGTCCACATCACCACGCCGCAGCTCGCGGCCGTCCGCACGCTCAAGGCGCACCGGGCGCTGGTGCTCTCGGTGTTCTGCGACGGCGTCTACTTCGCCACGGCGTCGATGGACGGCACGGTCGTCGTCGGCTCCGTGCGCGACGAGCACGACATCACCGCGTACAACTTCCACCGCCCGGTGCACGCCGCGGTGGTGGACCGCAACTACGCCAAGACGGGCGGCTTCGTCTACGGCGGCATGGGCGGCAAGGTCGTCTACTCCAGCCGCTCGGGGTGGCTCGGCAAGCGCCAGGACGTGGTCTTGGACGAGGGCAACGGGCCCGTGGTGTCCATCCAGCTCGTCGACGACCTCGTTCTCTGGATGAACGACGCCGGCATCTCCGTCTACCAGTGGAGCACGCGCCAGGTGGTCCGCCAGATCCCCAAGCCCGCCGACTCGCCCCGCAGCGACCTCTACTGGCCGCGGGTCCACTTCCCGGACTCCAACCGCATCTTGATCGCGTGGGGCAACTACGTGTGGTCCTTGAAGGTCAGCGCCCGGTCGCCCAAGGACCCCGCTCCCGACGACGGCTACAAGTACATGCCCTCGTCGGCAAGCATGTCGTTCCGCGGCACCAGCATCTACTCCGCCGAGCGCAAGCTGGTCGAGGTCGAGCACGTCTTCAAGCTCGACAGCCTCGTCAGCGGCATCGCCAGCTTCAACGACGATCTCTGGATGGTCCTCACCTACGAGCCCCCCACGGTGCTCGACAGCGGCAAGCGCGAGTTCAACAACCCCGAGCTCAAGTTGATAAGCTCCACCACGGGCGACATCGAGTTCGAAGAGGAGGTGGGCTTGCGCGACGTCCAGGGCTTGGGCTTGAACGACTTCACCTTGGGGACGTCCCACGTTCCAGGCCAGATCCCCGCATACTACATTGTCTCGGCCAAGGACGCGGTGTGTATCCACGAGTACCAAGTGGACGATCGCTTGCAGTGGTTCTTGTCGAAAGAAAAGTACCTTGAGGCCTGGTCGATCAGTGCCCACTTGGTGAGCCGCGTCAAACGGTTGGGCTACGGCGTGCGTTATCTCGACACCTTAATGAAGGAGAGCGAGGAGGGAGACGTGTGGAAGCAAGCCAGCCAAGTGTTGGCGCAGATCTTGTATTTGAATCCGAACGTCGATCTTGCTCCCGAAAACGATACCAAGAGCACGGTCATCTCTCTGGTGTCCAGCAGTGAGGAAAAGGAGTTGTACATTCTGGAAGTCTTGCGCCAATGGGAGACCTGGAGTGGCATTTTCATTGACAGTGGCCACGTGCTGGAACTCACGGACGTGATTCCCACCATTCCCCGGCTTGGTCTTGCCAAGTCGATCTATGAGCGGATCTTGGAGTACTGGATAGACCACGACGACTATGGCAAGTTCATAGATTTGATCGACAAATGGGACACCGAGCTTTATGCGGTCAAGCGAATTGAATCTGTCATCGAGCTCAAGCTCGAGGAAAACGACGACGAACGATTGAGACGGTGCTTGACCAAGCTCTATGTTGAGTCGTTGGAGCCCGGGAAGGCCATTCCCCATTTGATGAAGATCCGGGACCCAAACATCATCCAGTTTTTGGCCAAACACCATATTTTGATGAACTATACCAAGGAGTTCCCAGAAATGTTGAAGGTGCGGTTTGAAAAGGATGAGATGGAGACCATGCCCATTGAGAAGATCGAGCAGAGGCTTGGGGACGTGATCGACATCTTTGTTGACAACCGGTATGCGATAGCTCCTGAGGAAATCATGGGGGTCTTCTCCCTGGCCGGGATGAGCTATGTCAACTACTTCTATGGCGAACGGTTGGACGACACGACGGTCAGCATCAGTGGCAACGAAAGAATACGATTGTACAGCGAGTACAACCGAAGCAAGCTCTTGGGGTATCTCAGCAAGAACGAAGGCTATGACATTGACCAGGCGATCCAGATCTGCGAGAGCAACGAGTTTATTCCCGAGTTGGTGTACTTGTTGGGCAAGATTGGCGAGAACCAGCGAGCCTTGGAGTTGATCATCAATCGCATGGACAATGCCGAGATGGCGATCCGCTTCGCCAAGGGCCAGCACGACCGCGACCTTTGGCGCATGTTGATTGGGTACTCGATGAAGAAGCCCAACTTCATCAAGGCGTTGATTGAGTTCAGCGACGACCAGCTGCACCAGTACTACGATCCTGTGCAGATACTACAGCAGATGGACAGCTCGATCAAGATCCCCGAGTTGAACCAGTCGATTATCACGTTCGCGCACAACAAGGACGTCAACTTGCTTTTCAACCAGGCGATGTTGCGGCTCGTGCACAAGCGGTCGCAGCAGGTGAGCGAGAGCTTCCGCTTGCAGCGGCTACGGGGCCGGCACGTTGACGTTGACCGTCTCACGGGCCTTGGCCAGTTCGACGTCGCGTTGCTCCTAGCCATCACCGACAACTCCGCTGAGCAAGTTGACACCCCACAGGCCCAGGAGTTCACACAGGAAGCAGCAACGTTCAGCAGCCTACGCCTGAAATTGCAGCTAGTCGAAGCGATATCGACCCACATGGAGATTTAGCTCGCTTATGTAAGGACATGTGAAACTCCAGACACGCCCGCATGTGAGAGTGGAGTGAGGGGAGCGATTACATCACAAACAGGTACGTGGTGATTGGCGACGTCGAGTCGTGGGTTCCAGGCCTGGCAGACAGCTGTGCCAGGCGCAAGGGAGCGCAGGGCCAG
This sequence comes from Suhomyces caryicola, assembly GCA_030568635.1. Lineage (NCBI taxonomy): Eukaryota > Fungi > Ascomycota > Pichiomycetes > Serinales > Debaryomycetaceae > Suhomyces > Suhomyces caryicola. Next base: position 30,252 of record JAJMGG010000020.1, on the reverse strand, counting down.
ACTGTCATATGCTGGCCGGAGATGAATTGACGGCCAGATTTTCGCTGGCGAGCGCAGATCGCTGGAATGCGATCGAGCCTGTGAGATTGGCACCCAGACACAGACAACAGACACCAGACACCAAACACCCAAACAGCAGCACCAGCAGCACCAGCACCAGCCAGAACACTCGGCCCACACCCCATGCTCACCATCCTCGACCCATCAGGCCCTCGCACAAATGCCGGAAGGGCTAAGTGGGCGCTCGCGCAGTGGCTAATTCCACGAACGATCTAAAGTTCGCAGTTTTGCATTTCGAGACGACACGGCCTGGGGAGAGAAAAAAAATTTAGCGACACCGTTGGGGCGGAGATCGCGGCGACGGAGCAGCCGGCGAATGGCAGCTGGCGCGATTACCACGCCGGCAGTGCCGCCGCAGAACACCAGCGTGCAGAACAATGCCCCGGCGGCGGGTGGTCGCTGGGTGGACGGGCGCCCGCGCCCACAGGAGTGTGTCACTTCCCCTCGTGTCCCCCCACCCAGCTGCAGAGTCGGCGGTGAAATGTCAAAACTCGGAGTCGCCAAAAGAAACTTAGCGGTCAATAGTCAACCTAAAAAGCTAGAAGCTTTGCTACCTCCTGCCCGATTGGGACGGCGCTTCCGCGATACCCACCCAATGCGCACTGGGGCATGGTGGAGAGATTAGTGCGGCCATTCGCATGTGATGCTGCCCGCAGCCAAAAAAATACGCGAACACGATGCCAACAATTGCCCTCCAGAATGACTGGTGTGGGGAACCAGCAGTCCGTGCTGAGGTTAGGAGGGGAGTTTAGCCCACGCAATTTCGAGGCGCCGCTGGCTGCAGGACCGCTTGGGTAACTCTGTGCCCAGTGTTTCACATGCGACCTCCGTCTGCGTTATATATAGCGAAACGGCACCGGAGTTGGGCCCAGCCTGTTTTCGCAGTTACTCTCCAACCATGCTCGACTTTAACGACAACTCGTCCAAGTGGTTCATCATTTTGGCCGGAGCCCTTCTCGTGTGGGCCGCCTCCAACTACGTCAAGAAGCAGCTCTTCATCAGGAAACATGGCTGTAAGCCCGCGGCCGACCCGCCGTTCAGCTCCTTCTTGAGCATCTCCGTCTTGATCAAGGTGATGAAGTTGAAGAAGGAGGGCAAGATGATGGAGTTCTTCCTCGAGTCCTTCCAGAACATGCCCAACGACAACAAGACGTGTGTCATCAACCTTGGGCCCAAGCCCGTGCTCTTGACCATCGACCCGGAAAACATCAAGGCCGTGTTGGCCACCCAGTTCAACGACTTTGCGCTCGGCACCAGAAGAGCCCACTTTGGGCCCTTGTTGGGTGACGGCATCTTCACCTTGGACGGCGAGGGCTGGAAGCACTCGAGAGCCATGTTGAGACCCCAGTTTGCCAGAGAACAGGTTTCTCACGTCAGAGCCTTGGAGCCTCATCTCATCACCCTCAGTAAGCACATTGCCAACTCCAAGGGCGAAACCATCGACCTCCAGGACTTGTTCTTCAAGTTGACCGTCGACACCGCCAGTGAGTTCTTGTTTGGAAAGTCGGTCGGCTCCCTCGAAGACGCCTCGGTCGGCTTTGACGAAGACTCCAACTCGTTTGACGGAAAGAGCGGCTTCGCCGAAGCTTTCAACTTGTCGCAGCACTGGTTGGCCACCAGAGCCTACTCCCAATCGTTCTACATGTTCATGGACGGGTTTGGATTCAGAGACTCCGTCAAGAAGGTGCATAAGTTTGCTGACTACTACGTTGCCAAGGCCTTGTCGTTGACCCCAGACGAATTGGAAAAGAGCTCCGAAAGCGGCTATGTTTTCTTGTACGAACTTGCAAAGCAAACCAAGAACCCCACTGTGTTGCGTGATCAATTGCTTAACATTTTGGTCGCTGGTAGAGATACCACCGCGGGCTTGATGTCGTTCCTCTTCTACGAATTGGCCAGAAATAAGGATGTCCACGAAAAATTGAAGGAAGAAATCTACGCTCTCTTTGGCAAGGGTGACGACGCCGACGTCGAGGGCATTACCTTTGAGTCCCTCAAGAAGTGTGAGTACTTGAAGTGGGTTGTTTCCGAGACCTTGAGATTATACCCCTCTGTTCCTGTCAACTTTAGAGTCTCCACCAAGGACACTACGTTGCCAGTGGGCGGTGGCGCCGACGGCCAGTCGCCTGTTTACGTGGGCAAGGGCACCACTGTCGCCTACTCTGTGTTCTGCACCCACAGACTTCAAGAAGTCTACGGCAAGGACTCCGAGGAGTTCAAGCCAGAAAGATGGGCCAACATGAAGAAGTTGGGATGGGCATACGTTCCGTTCAACGGTGGCCCTCGGATCTGCTTGGGACAACAATTTGCATTGACTGAGATTTCGTACATGACGGTCAGATTACTCCAAATGTTCCCCAACTTGGAAAGCAGGGACACCGAGCCGGGCCCCGTCAAGAAGTGCGTTCACTTGACCATGAGTCTTCAGGATGGTACTTTTGTCTCCATGTACTAGATGTGGCATAAACTAGAAGGTTGATGTATACTGTATGTATGTGGTGAACATGATCCGACAAATTATAATGATGAAAGCTAGATTATGAAATAATATGATATGACCATAAACTTAGACAGAAACGCGGGCGGGTGCCTCGAGTATATACTTTGAATGTAGTCGAGACGAGAGCTCTGGGCGGTGAGCTGCTGGGCCGATTGAGTGGGCTGCTTCACTGGGCCCTGAACGCAACAACCGGAACGGTCGCCGGCCCCCTACTGCGAGGCCCACGGATTGAACCTGCTGGCCAAACGGCCGCTGACGCTCGACAACAAGTCGGTGGCCAAGCCGTTGGCCTTGCCGAACTTGTCGCACTTGGTGAAGGCCAACGCGTTGGTGACCGACAAGGTGATGGCGACGCCGATCAAAATCAAGTACAAGAACTCAAACTTCAACACCGCCATGACGGCCAACACCGACCAGCAGATGGGCTGTGAGTAGATGAACAACCAGAACACCTTGGTGTCGAAGTCGTTGACCGCGCGCGACGGGTCGGCGGACTCGAATACCCACACGTTCTCAAACTCGCCCGGGCGGCCGTCCATGGGCGTGATCTCGTTCCACCACCGCAAGCCCACCAAGAGCCGCCCCGCGATGTTCTTGACGTTCCAGAAGTCGGCACACACGAGCAAAATGAGCAAGATAAAGTGCAAGATGAACTTGCTGTTGGAGACAAAGATGCCGAGCACGAGCGTGCCGAAGATGTAGATGAATATGGGGAGCATGCGGAGCGCGATGTACACGAGAAGCGCCGCCGGGTGCGACGACCTCTTGATTCGGTCGGCAAGGGTGGGGCCTTGCGGCTGGGCGGCCGGCGCTGCGGCCGCGAGGCTGCTGCTGGCACGCTCGGCCGGCCCCGGTGGCGGTCCGGCAGGCACGTCGGACGGGATCGAGGTGTAGGACGACATTGGGCAGGTAGCGGCGGGTGGGGCGTGGAGCAACGGGTGTTTTAGCGATTGGTTGCGTGTCAGTTAGTGCGAGTGCCAAATACAAGTGGTGCCAAAACGAGTCTCGTGAGAAAATTCAGAAGCGATACCCTTCCGAGCAGACCCCGCCAAAATGCAGCAAGGGTTCTACCGTCGTTTTGTGGGCGGCATCACGAGGACGCAGCTCGAGACTGCCAAGGTGAGTAGCCCGCACGTGGCTGACTGAATCATACTAACGAAAAGTTCGGCTTCTATCTCTTGACCCCCATCTGTGTGATGTACTACGTTGGGTTGGACACCGACACCAAGTTCAACCTCCCTGGCTTCTGGCCGGACCCGGCCACGTTGAACCAGATCCCAAAGGAGCCCCACGAGATCCAGGCCGAGATCGCGCGGATCAGAAGGGCCCGTTTGGAAAAGAGAAAGCGCTTGGAGGAGAGAGCAAGAGAGTTGGGGATCGAGGAGGAAGAGAAGCACGAGAACTAGTGGTTGGGAGAGCGCAACGGAGGACCAAGAAGAGAAAAAGAGAGCAAAAAAGGAGCCGGTACCAGCGATGGCCACCTGCGATGGCCGCTGCCTGCTATCCTCTCTCTCTGTCGGTGAGTACCTTTTCAGCGCGATGCCCCTGGTTGTCCTATCTGTCTACTTCGATCATCAGTCATAGCTCCTTCGTACCTAAATATCTGTCCTATCTGGGAATCTTGTATATACATAACTAACGGACGTTCCCATTGTTCCGCTGGGTCAAGACCCTCAAGTTGGCTTTCAAGTCGGTGATGGTGTCCGACTCCAAGCTGAGGATCTCGGTGCCTGAATACTCGAGTAGTCTTTGTATCACTAGTATCGCCTCCTGTGCGTCGGTGTCGTAGGGGTTTCGTATGGCCGGGGCAGCGGGCACGAGTGCCTCGACGCCCGGGCCGCCTGCGATCGAGGAGTCGAAGGAAAGGGCCACCGACGACGCTGCCCGTTTTTTGTTGCTCCCAAAATCCTCCTCGAGCTTGCGCTTGGCGTCGGGGCTCTCGCCCGGTAAGCTTCGCTGGGTCGGAAGAATCGGGCGTGCTCCAGACATACCCGCCCGGTACTCACCCGGGGTGTCCAACAAAGACGTGCTCTCCAGCGAGTTCATCCCGTCGGACCCGCGGTAGACGTTGAACGTGTCGGTCAAGTCGCCCATGCCGGTCAAGGGGCCGCCCGCAAGCGGGTCTTCGTCGCTGTCTTTGGCGTCCAACTTGAGCCCCACCTCGGAGCGCCGGTAGTCCATGTCGTTCATCAAGTCAAGCGCAAATTGGGTCTCGCTGTTGGTCATCGAGTTGTCCCACTGCACCTGCTTCTGCTTCTTCTCGTCGCCAAACAGCTCCAGCAAACAGCTTCCGATGATCTCCTCGATCGACACGTAGCTCAAGGTGATCTTGGCCCGCTCGTTCACCAACCCCAAGAGATCGTCGATTTCCCAGGGGATCACCACGTTGAGGTAGCTCATCACCTCCTCGAGCTTGTTGTAGCTCTTGTCGGGGTCAAAGCTGGCGCAGAGCGACACAACAGGCTCGAGCGAGTACTCGGTGTAGGTGGGCCACGGCTTGGCCAAGTTGAGCAAGTGGGTTCGTTTCCACGACAGGAAGATCTTCTCCTTGGAGATCGACTCCCACGCCCGCTTGATCCACTCGAGCACCTTGATGAGGGGCACGTTGTAGTCGGACTCTGAGAGAACCTCCATCCCCTCTGTTTTGTAGCTCGACCAGTCGGTGCTGAACGCCTCGGCCGTGTTGATTTCGCCTTCCTTGCTCGCCACCTTGGACCGCGATTTCTGCACCATGATCATCTCCATGTAGTGCTGCAAACGGTAGATGATCTTGAACTCTTCCACGATGCCAAAGTTCATGGGGAGGTAGTCGAACTTGATCCCCAGGTACGACGTGTGGTAGGGGTTTTTGTGGTTGGCGTTGTTCTTCAAGTAGCACAAGCGGATGTTGTTGAACTTGAGGTTGATGGTGCGGTGGGACGACGAGTCGTCCAAGATGATAAGGATCTTGCGGTTGGGCGAGGCGTTGGCGAGCGTGTGCTCGAGCGTCAAGAGGTAGTTCTGGAACATGCTGGAGGTGATCCACTTGTTGATGTTGGACTTGTACGACATGTTGTACACCTCGGTGATCTTGTTCATGAGCTGGTGCTGCGACAACGGCGGGTTGCGCAAGCCCAAGTGGCTGCTCTGGGACACGTCAAACAGGTCGTACTTGCCCACCACCAACGGGGTGAGCTTCTCGGACCCGTCGATGTTGCAGCCGAGCATGATGGTCAACGAGTTCTCGGGCGAGCTGCTCGTCTGCTTGAGGCCCTTGTCGATGGACGACACGTCGAAGATCTGGTCCAACGGGAGCGAGTAGAAGAGCTGGAACTCGTCCAACGTGAAGATGTCCTGCGGCGAGTACTTTTCCTTCTTGATGAGCTGCTCCAAGTACGCCTTGAGCTCGATCTTGTCGTCCAACTTCCACACCTTGTTGAGCTTGTACTCGCCCGGGTTGTACGCGATCTCCGCCGCGGTTCCCGTGAGGTTGATGTTGAGCTTCTTGGTGAAGTTGCTGCACCACTTGTGGTTGAAGATGCCGTTGCCGTCCTTCTCGTTGGTCGGTAGTCGCGTCCAGATGGCGTTGGCCGTCAGCTGTATCACGGGGATCGTGATGGGGATGCTTTCCCACGTGGCCTGCGTGATCCACTCGGTCAAGATGCGCCGGAGAAGCGGGTTGGACCGCTTGCGTCTTCGTATGAGCTCGAGCTCGGTGTCCTTGCTGGCTATGAGCTCGTTCTTGGAGCTCAAGATGCGCGAGATCGTCGTCTGCGACGGCGTCCGCGGCGAGCCGTACTGGTCCTTGGCCCAATTGGCCAAGTCCGCCTGCGTCATCTCGGGGTTCGACTCCGCCTTCCAGCAGATGTCGATCTTTTGCTTGATCGTGTATCCCATGAAGAGCCCGCTGGTCCACTAACGCTGGTGACTCAAATTGATCTCGTACGCGCATGCTGAAAAAATGCGATAATCTGCCGGTGATAAGCAGAACGTTACGATCTAAATTACCGGCCCTACGCCAAGGCCGCTGCCCAGTGATACTAAAAAATCCTCGTCGTTATTGCCATACATATATATCGTTCAGGGGGGGGGGGCTGGAGGGCCTACTTGATTCTGTCCAAGAACTCAACCACCTTGTTGAACACCTGCTCGAAAAGGGCGTCCGACTCGATGAACAACGAGTGCTTGGCACCCTTGACCGGGAAAAACTCCTTGTCGATGTTGTCGTTCAACAACTTGAAGAACTTCTCCGACGCATCGAACCAGTTGATGTTGTCGTTGGTCCCGTGCGCAATGAGAAGCGCCACGTCCGGCTTGAACTTGGACGCGTAGTCCTTGTTGAGGAGCGCCTCGCCCCGCTCGATCATGTCGTTGAGCTGTCTGAGCGACCCGATCAACTTCTTGTTGTGCGCCTTGATGTACCCCAACCAGCGCTCGTTCAGCGTGATGTAGTCGTACTCCAACTTGGAGTCGATCTTCAAGTACGGATGGATGCGGTTGACGATCTTGCCCCCCGTCCTGACGAAAACGTTGGGGGCGGTGTTGGGGTGCAACGCCACCTCCGGCCCACTGGCGACAATTCCCTTGATGTTGTCAATGTACTTGCCCTTGATCCCGTAGTTGAGGATGATCCCTCCGCCCATCGAGTGCCCCGCCAAGATCAACTTCTCGGACTTGTCCTTTCTGGCGTCAAGGTTGTACCGGATGAAAAAGTCCAAGTCGTCAAACACCAACTCCTCGTTGGTGCGCCCCACAAGCGCGCCGGGCGACGTCTCGCCCGACCCGCGCTGGTCAAAGAAAAACACCTCGTACCCCTTGGACACAAGCTTGTCGAAGAACTCGGTGTAGATGGTCGAGTCCTCGCAGAAGCCGTGCACGTAGACAATCTTGCCCTTGTAGGGAATGTCGGCGGGGACCTTCCACGTGACGGTCTTGAAGTTGGCACCGTTGTGCTCGATGAACTCGGTTTCGTGCAGGTGCACGGCCGTGTAGGGGATCGCAATGGCGGACATGGTCGAAAAAGTGGTGCTTAATTGGAGGCCACGGATTTGGCGCCGCCCTTATAGCCCTTGGAGAGAGCGCGTCTTGTGTGCAGGCGGGCGCCCGCGGCCCCAGCGCCATACTTTAACGAGGGGCGATTATTAATTGCGGCTGAGATTGTTCACCACGCACCGCGGGGGGGTTGGCAGTGCAACGTGCAGCACAGCGCTTTAGGCGAAGGAGGGTACGAGAGCAGCACATTGTTGAGGCAAGCGGCATCGCCGGCACGCGCCGCCGGGGGCTGCCAAGCATGCCGTTCAGCCCCGCCGGGGGGGTGGAGCGAGCGGAGCGAACGCCCTTTGCGTGGGGTGGAAAGATTTCTTGAATTCCGGCCCCAGGCCCAGACCGCCGGCACGGCTGCTGCCTGCGTTGCCTATTGGTGTTCTGTCTCTGCTTCGTCTCTTCGTCTCTTCGTCTCTTTGTCTCTTCGTCTCTTTGTCTCTGCTTCGTCTCTTCCTCTCTTCCTCTCTTCCTCTCTTCGTGTCTGTGCGTCTACTGCATGCTCTGCTTCAACGGGACGAGCAAGTGGTTGGTGACAAAGAACACCCCGTTGGGCCGGATGGCAAAGTCCACGTCAAAGATGTTGTAGTGGGCGAGCTGCGGGAGCTTGCGGACCAAGTCGAACCCGCTGCCGATGAACGGGCTGTGCCCGAGGTGCAAGTAGTAGGTGAAGTACTCGAGCACGCCCTTGTTGCCGAGCGAGACCAACTTCTCGGTGTAGTTGTTGGTGACGATGTTGTTGCGGAACCGCGCGAGCTCGTAGACAAACACGTCGGCAAAGAGCACCGCCTGGACCGTGGCGTTGTAGTACGCCCCGTAGTCGTAGAGCAGCATGGTCTCCATGTTGGAGTTGACGCACTTGACCAAGGTGTTGTGGTCGACCACCCTGCGCGACTTGTCGTAGATGCGGAGGCACTTGAGGTGCGGCTGCGACGCCACCAACATCTCGCTGAAGGCACGCGCGTAGTCGATGCTGGGGAACTCGGCCGCCGTCAGGAGCTCGACGAGCTGGTGCTTGAGGTTGGTGCCGATGCTCTGGAGAAGCGCCTCGTACTGGCACGAGAGACAGTCGTACGTGGGGTTGGTGGCGAGGCCCTCGAGGCTGGGCGTGAGCCGCGTGACCATGTCGAGGAACGTCATGCTGGGGACGTGCGGCGCCTGCGGGTGGCTGTACTCCTTGACGCTCAACTGGAGGTCCTTCAAGTTGGCCAAGTCGACCACCGAGCGCAAGAGCTGCAAAATCGCCGCGCCGCGGCCGCCCAAGTGGCCGTCGAGCGCCAACGAGTCTAAGTACAACGGCACGGTGCTGTCGCGCAACGCGGCGAAGAAGTGCACCCACGCGGGCTCGGGGGCCGCGTCCAAGCTCAAGGTGTTGAACGAGTTCAACACGTCCAACTTGTCGCTCGCCGTGGACTCGGCGAGGTCGAGCGTCCGCAAGTTGCCCAAGCTGCCCTGCAACGACTGCGCCAACGCAACGAACCCGCCGGCCAGGGCGCCCAGGTACGTCACCTTCAAGTGGGCCAAGTTGGGAAGCGAGCACCGCGACGCCGGCCAGTGGCCCCCCACCGCGATGCTCAAGGTCGACACGCCGCTGGGGATGCTGACCAGCGCAAAGTCGAGCGAGGGGCACACCAACGTGTGGAGATTCAACCTACAGATCTCCGGTAGTACTCTTTCGTCGGCCGCCAACATCACCACCGCCTTGACGATTCCAGCGAGCTTGGCGTTGTTTACAAGAGTCTCCATCAATCGAGGAAGCCGCCCCACCGCGAGAAGCGTGCCCCAGTTGCGCCCCACCCCCACGGTGCACCCGCCCACCTGCGCCGCGGTCTCCGGCGCACACACCACGATCTTGTGGTAGAGCTCAATGGCCGCCGGCAAGTACAAGTACTTGCTGGTGACGCACACGTTCAACAAGTCGGGCACCGAGAGATGCGAGCACACGCGGCAGAGCACGGCCACCGGAAGGGCGTCGAAGCCGGGCCCGCCGGCGACGGCGTGCTCGACCGGCACCTGCGGGTAGAGCTGGAACGCCGGGCGGAAGCTGCTCGAGCGTCTTCGTGTTTGGTGCGGAGGCATGTTGGGGGTCTAGGCGTCTCTGGACGTGTTGGGTTGTTGGCTGCTTATCGGTCGTGCGCGGCGGGCCCTTTTGATAGAAGCAAAAAGCGAGCCAGCGCCAGAAAACACACTCCTCCACGTCAAACGCTCCTCCACTATGCTGACCAACACAGACCCGTTCAGCGGGTTGTCATTCAAGGTGGGTGTCGCCGAAAACAAAAACACCCACTACAGAAACAAGATGGAAGACGTGCACACGTACGTGGCCAACTTCGCCGAGCGGATCGACTGGGGCTATTTTGCCATCTTTGATGGCCATGCAGGCAAGGAAACCGCCCGCTGGTGTGGCAACAACTTGCACTCGCTCTTGGAAGACGAGATCGACAACAAGGACGAGCCCCAGGACATGCAGCACAGCCTTTTCAACGCCTTTGTCAAGGCGGACGTGCTTATAGAGAAGGAGGGGACGGGCAACTCGGGGTGCACTGCCGCGGTGGCGGTCATCCGGTGGGAGTCCGAGGACGAGTCCCCCGGCGGCAGCAGCAACGGCGCCGCCGGCACCGGCTCGGGCGCGTACGACTTCACGCCGTCGGTCAACCACAAGCGCATGTTGTACACGTCGAACGTGGGGGACCTGCGCATCGTCATATACCGCGACGGCCAGCCGTTCCGGCTCTCGTACGACCACAAGGCCACCGACCTCAACGAAATCAACCGCATCCGCGACACCGGCGGCTTGATCATGAAGAACCGCGTCAACGGCGTGCTTGCGGTCACGCGGTCGTTGGGCGACTCGTACATGAAGGACTTGGTGATCGGCAAACCGTTCACGTGCTGCACCGAGATCGGCAGCGCCGACGAGTTCATGATCTTGGCGTGCGACGGGGTGTGGGACGTGCTCTCCGACCTCCGCGCGTGTGAGTTCGTGGGCAGTGTGTTCAAGGCGGGCGGCGACCCCGAGTTGGCCGCCAAGAAGCTCTGCCAGTTGGCCATGGACAACGCAACCACCGATAATGTCACCGTGATGGTTGTCAAGTTTGACGTGAATGTGTTTGGGTCCCGAAAGGCCGGCGGCCAGCCTGAATGAGCAGCTGCCCGGCGTGATACGGTTAGGTACAAAATGTAACGAATGAAATGCTATACAAGATTCTGCGTCTCGCAGAGGCGAGCTCCCGCGACCAACCGTGACGGCTTTGCAGCGGGAGGCGGCGCTAGCGGCCGGCCCACTCCGCGGGCTCGTCCCCCTCGTCCGTGGGACGGTCCCACAAATGTAGCAGCACGGGCACGGCCATGCCCACGGCCAAGCCCACCGCCTTCTCGGCAACGGTGTGGAAGAACACCGCCGTCACGACAAACATCGAGCCCCACATCGCCAACACAAACAGCGACGCGTAGTCGGCGGCGGCGGCCGCCGCGGGGTCGCGCACGGCGCCGGGGCGCCGCTTGAGCGCCATCTCGCGGGCCACCATCAAGGACATGGACGCGATCAAGTAGAAGTGGCCCGACGCATCGAAGAAGACACACGGCGCCGGCAGCACGCAGTGCGTCGTCGCCACGGCGAGGCGCTCGAACACGGGCGGGCCAAACGCCCACACGCCGACCAACGTGCACACCGCCGTGTTGGCGGCGTACCCGCGGAGAAAGCGGAGCGCCACCTTGCGCGGCACCCGCCCGGCCCGCTGGTACGAGAAGACGTGGCCCGAGTACGCGAGCGTGAACCACACGTAGCCGTACCGCTGGACAAAGAGCTGGTTGACGCCGGCGAGAAGCGCGTTGCCGGAGACGCGGTCGTGGTACTGGTGGAACGCGAGGTAGAGCGGGATCGACGCCACGAAGACCGCGGGGAAGAGCGCCCCGAGGATGAGTGGCCCCAGCATGGCAGTGGTGCTGGCAGCGGTGCTTGCAGCGTGGCGACGGCTCAAAGTGCTCCCCGGGCTTGGGGGGGCCACGGCGAGTGCTTATGTCAGCTACTCCGCTTACGTCTCCACGTGACATGCCATAATTGCTGATATATACCGGGAGAAACGTCTCCGCCAGCTCCAGCAAACAAGCATGATCGGACTATTCGGCAGACGTGCGGCCCACCCGGGCACGGTGCGGAGCTTCAGTGTCGCCTTGAGAGGCGCTGCCGCCGCCAAAACGAGCACCAACCCCCAGCTCGCGTTTCCCTGCTTGGACCGCTTGGAGAAGAAGAACGAAGAGCTCAGCAATTCGTGCTTCACGGCGCCCGTCAACTCGTTGGAGGGCGGGCCCGAGCCCTCCTACTCGAACGTGCTAACTGGCTTCGAGATTTTCCACTCCAAGCAGCCCATCTTCTTCGACTACGGCGGCTACTTGTCCGAGTACGAGATCGCCTACGAAACCTGGGGTACGTTGAACAAGGCCAAGGACAACTTGATCTTGATCCAGACGGGGTTGTCGGCGTCGTCGCACGCCAAGTCGCAGCCCAACAACACAAAGAGCGGCTGGTGGGAGGAGTTCATCGGCTCCGGCAAGTTCATCGACACCGACAAGTACTTTGTCGTGTGCACCAACGTCTTGGGCGGGTGCTACGGCTCCACCGGGCCCTCGTCAAAGGACCCGGCCGACGGCAACCACTACGGGACCAGGTTCCCCATTCTCTCGGTGAACGACATGGTGAGAGCGCAGCGTGAGTTGATCACAAACGTGTTTGGCGTGTCGAAGGTCTACGCCACCGTGGGTGCCTCCATGGGAGGGATGCAGTCGTTGGCGTACGCCTGGGAGTTCCCGGACGAGGTTGGAAAGGTCATTTCGATCAGCGGCTGTGCCCGGTCGCATCCCTACTCGATTGCCTTGAGACACACCCAGCGCCAGGTGTTGATGAGCGACCGCAACTGGAACAGAGGCTTCTACTACGACAAGGTTCCTCCTCACGTGGGGATGAAGTTGGCCCGCGAAATCGCAACGGTGACTTACCGGTCTGGCCCCGAGTGGGAGTACCGTTTCGGCAGAAACAGAGCAGACGAATCAAAGCCCCCGGCCCTCTGCCCCGACTTTTTGGTCGAGACCTACTTGGACCACGCGGGAGAGAAGTTCTGCTTGGAGTACGACGCCAATTCCTTCTTGTATGTTCTGAAAGCGATGGATCTCTTCGACTTGAGACTCTCCAACCTCGACAAGGCAAGAGCCAACCAAAAGTTGGCCAAACAAAGATACGAAGGAAACCCTCTGGAGGAGCTGTCGTCGATCCCCAAGGAACCGTACCAGGAACAAGTCAACTCGGCCACCGTGACCCCTGAGGAGTCCTTGGAAGACTTACGCAGGGGCTTGCAGAGAATCGCCCACAAGGACATCTTGGTGATTGGCGTCGAGTCCGACATCTTGTTCCCCGTGTGGCAACAAAGAGAGATTGCAAATGTATTAAAACTGAATAACGGACACGGCAACGTCCAGTATTTCGAGTTGGGCAACGACATCAGCAACTTTGGGCACGACACCTTCTTGTTGAGTTTGAACGACTTTGGTCCCGAAGTTAAAAAGTTCTTGAATTGATGTATATAGTAATGGCACAGCAACACTGTTTGTCCATTGTAACCTTAATAGTAGGGCTGTCGGCTTCCCCTCTCTTCTCCTCATACGATCCGGCCGTGGTTTTTGTCCAACTCGTATCCCAACTTTCTCGACACGGCGTAGAGCCACTCCCTCAAGTTCGACACCACCACCTTGGCCAATCCAACGTTCTTCTTGTGGTCGGTCTCGACGTGGTGTGGTAACAAATTGTCATGGGCACTCAAACTGACAAACAACGCAAACGGAATGAACCAGACGCAGAGGCCGAAGAAGGAACACACCTCGAGAAACGAGGGGATTCTGGGCGGAACGTAGTCGGCTCTCAAACGCACCTCGAGCGGAGGAATGTACGGATTGTGGAAGTGGTTGAACCACAAGAAGTGGTTTGCTATCACCAAACAACACGACAGCAAGAAGACCGGCGAGCTCAATTGCACGTAGGGGAACTTGTTCAAGTTCTGCAAGTAGACCCAGTACGAGAAGACGGAGAAGGCCGTCAACTTGAACGGAAAGCCGTCAAACAAATACAACAGAACCAACACCGCAATGAACCCGTATATCATCCTTCTCAACAATCTCTTGGTGGGCTCCAGGTGCTCTTCCACAAGCTCGGAAACATAGTAGAGGCCAGACGCAATGGCTAGCACCAAGAACACGAACCCGAAAACGGCCCCTATGTACGACACTAATTGGAGAATCATGCCTAGCTGGTCAAGTGTGTAGATTAACAAGTGTGATTTTTTGATGTCAACGCGTAATGTGCAAACTAATATTGGTGCCTGTCCTGACACAACATGCAATTTTTTGTTACATAGCTATACCCGCCTACTAATCATAGATATCGATGGGAGGGATCCTATCGGTGTTGTAGAACCAGTTTCCTCCCTCCAACTCTCTCAAAAGCCAGTCGGTGGGGAAAAGCACGAGATGCCCTTGGATCTCGTTCAAGATTCGCTCGGCCGAGTCTCTCTCGAAAATCTGCTCGTCGCTTCTCATTCTTCTTCTGCCTCCAAAAGTGCCCATGCTCTTTTTCTTGATTGGCTTTTGGTCTTTGAGACCGTTCCTTCCATTCTCTCCAACAAATGCCGCTCCGTTGAGCTTGGCTTTCTCCTCGATCTTGGCTCCTCCAGGACCGGTTTCGCTAGCATCTTCAAACCTCTCTTCCTCAGTAAGTTCTCCATCCTCTTCCTCTTGGTCGTCGTCAGTGTTATCACCTTCGATGTTTTCAGCAATTTCACCATCGTCAGCAACGGCCTCTCCCTCTTCCAACTCGCTGACTTCCTTGGTGCTTGTCAAATGACGTCTGAATCTCCTCTTGTTATTGGTGGCAGTTCTGGTCACGCCATTGATCTCCTTGTTAGGGGGAACATGTCCTAACAACCCAACATCCTGGTCCAACAGGTTGACATTGATAGTTGCCTGGCTATTTCGTCTGTTTTTCCCGAATCCGTCAGAGTCATCTTCGGAATCACTTATGTCAGACAATTCAGTTCGAGTTCTTTGACTTCTATATCTTGCGTCTTTTTGCTGCGCGATATAGAATGCTCTCTGTAATGTCGAATGACGCTTATAGTCCTTCCAAGACAAGACATAATTATCAGGTTGGGTATGGAAGATCATCCGGAAAATGTCGGTGTTTCTTCTGGCATTTTCGTACCATATATCTTCGTAAAACTCAAAGTCAAGCGGGTCTTCAAATCCATATGGGTCAACAAACTTGGTGAAGTTTTCCTTTCGCTTTGGATTTATACCTTCGATGATGTTCCTAGTAGACTGCTCATCCAATGTGACAATAGGAACATGCTCGGTACTACCATCGGCCACTTCTTCGTTATTTACCGATGCCGCCGAATTGTCAAGGTTATTCTCTGTAAGAAGTTGAGGCTGAGGTGCTCCACTGTTTACTTCCACAGTGTCAGTCTCGGGAGAGGAGACTCCATTGGATGAGTCTGGTGCTGAGTTGTAGTTGAGTGTGGGCTCCAAGCCTGTTTCAACTCTCTTCTTTGATTCCTCTTCTTGGTCTTCTTTCTGCTTTGCAGCAACCCGCTGCAAGTATGAAATCTTTTTAAGGAGGCCCCAACGCTCCTTATTTCTTTCATTGATTAAGGCCTCGGATTCGTCGTCCATTTCATCAACCATGTCGTAGTCATCTGCTTCAAGGAATTCTTTTACCGTGTGTATATCGGGCAAGAAAGCAGCAGTCGGGTTTTCTATCATTGCCTTTTGTGCCAACTCCTTCAAGAACCTGCTACTGTTGAGTCGAGCCCGTCTAGCCAACTTACTCTTATACTTGTCAATACCATCACCATACACATCACTCTTGTGTTTCTCGTTATGTTGAACTCTGGCATCATAAGAATGCTTCTTCTTGTCACGGATACCTTTGTTTGCCTCATGTAGCCCTGTTCTATTATTGAAGGTCGTTGGCAACCTAATTGGTCTCGGAATTTTAGACTCATCCAATTTAAGTTCCTCGTCAAATTCCAACTCCTCGGCAATCGGTTCGCCATTCTTTGATGTTTGGAAGTTCTTCCATCTAAACGTACCTTTCGTTTCTTGTAATATATCACGAGATGCCAATTCAACCATAGCAGACATTATGTTGCTTTCCTGACTCTTGAACTTACTGGTGCTGGCTCTCAATCCTTCACTGGTTTTAGCGTGTTCTTCGAACACTTGAAATCTTCTCTCGACAATGTCCAAAATGTCGACATTTACTCCCAAGTGCTCTCTCATCAACCTCATTCTAAGCGTATGAGCAAACTTGCCGGCCAAGTAAGGCTCTCCATCCATCGTAGTAAGAACTGTTGCCTTATCTCTAACAACTGAGGCTATCTCGGAATCTCTAATACCTCTCATTGACCTTTCGTTGATATTTGCACTTCCAATTATAGCAACTCTATCATCGACGATCATAGTCTTGGCATGAATATAGAGCTGTTCGGTAACAAGTGTTCTTTCAGGCCCAATTCTGCCCCATTTTCTCAACGAAAAGAACTGTATGTGATCATCGGGATCAATTCCATATTTTCTCAATTTTGCAAATATGGAAGTGGAACCTCTTGAAATAGACATATACTGACATTGCATGATAACTCTCACGGATGATCCGTCAGGCTCGTCTACCTGTGACTCAAATCCTGGCATAAGAGGAATGACAATAATAGCTCTCCAATTCTTCCCTTCATTATGAGCTCTTATGATTCTGTCCACCAATGCATCACCAATTCTGTTGTGAATTTCGGTACCATCAATGAAACAAGAGGTGACGAAAAACTGATTTTCGATATACACAAAATGCTCGGATGTTTCGATCAACTTCAAATAGGCATTTTGGATGCTTTGCTCGTGCTCCTTTAAACCCAATGACCAGCTTCCAGAGGATCTGAGTAACTGTACCTCGCAAGTTCCGCCTAATCCCATCTCCTGCACTTCCTCAGGTGTTAAGTCTGATGGAGGGGTAAGCAATGGTGTGAATCTGCTTGGTCTCTTTTGTCTCAACAAGTAATTCCATCTCTGAACAAAATGCCGGGCTAAATCTCTGGCAACTTGTCCCGAAGTTACCATGTGCACATCATGCCATGGCATTCTGGGAACCGTATTTCTATTGTACATCGACTCATAAGGCTTATCCAAACCAAAGAAGTCTTTGACTCTTGGGTTGGAATAGTCCTTACCAGGGAAAGTTTGAAATCTAATAAACTCTTCTGGTGTAAGTCTTTCTTCTGCTTCCAATGAATCAAAGTTAACCTTTGAATCGTCAGTTAAGACATGATCTGGAGTGTCGTACCTTCCGTAACACAAATCAATACCCCCACAGAACGCTACCGTATGATCGACAATACAAAGCTTCTCATGATGTGCCCAAAAGTATGTGTTTTGTAATAATTGGTTTGGAGATCGGATCACATGAATGTTCTCTTCATTCAAAGACAAGATTGAGTGCTTGGTGTACAAAGAGTCCGTGGCAACTGTGGTCCCAACGTTACGGTAAACAATGACAAAGATCTTCACTCCTTGCTGTGCTTTTCTTTGCAAAATTCTGTCGATTCTCCACTGTTGATTTCCATTTGCAGGTCTCCTCAAATATAATTCCGGTGAGAGCCACCAATCGTGGATGAAGATCACATCTTTTGCCATTTCCAAGGCAGATGAAACAGCCCAGAAGTAATCTCTTCCATCAACAAACCATTGAGCAAAACAATCCTGTCTCACAGGTGCAAAGGACGAAAATCTATTAGGCTCGGAGTGGACTGTAGAATTTTTCATTTCAAGCAATGATTTGATCCATAATCTTTGCTCAGCTACCGACTTTGGAATGATGACCATCTTCCTTTCGGCGTTCTCTAATGTTATTTTCAAATGTTGAAATACATTCTTGTGCGATGTTTCAATCTCCAGGTTCTCTTCGCCAAGTTTCTTTTGCACCATCGAGGAGTCGTCATACGATTCATCGTCATCTCTCACTTCGTCTTCACCCTTGAACGAAATCTTGAACTTTGAATCAACTAAGAAAACATCTAGAGGTAACGTTGAATTGATGTCAGAGACATACATGATGTAGGAATTTCTGATCAATAGCCATTTGTCTGATCTTCTGTCAATCATACCTTTCAAATCATTTGCCTTAAAATGGCCAACCCTCCATCCCTGTGACTTTGCGGATCCTCCCAAGTGGACAATGCCTTGCTTTCCTTTATAACCTGTTTCGTAACTCAATAAGGACGAAATTGGAGAAATCTCAAAGAATTGGAATAGCTTGTTCGATTGAGGTCTCAATGCGATCAACTCGATCAACTCATTCAAGTATTGAGTGACGTCCTTGATGTATTCTTGATTTTTCTGAATTCTTGCTTTGACTTGTTCCGGAGATTGAATTTCAGAAGAGTTTGAAGAAGCATTACTTAGTTGAGATCTTAATTGAGAAAACTGGGCACGGAACGTGTGGGTACTGTGCTCAGAAGCATTATCTTGCAATCTAGAGTTTTCTGTTGTTGCCAAATGATTTGCCTCGTCAGTAGGAATTTCCAAAGAGTTCCTGTTCTGGCGGTGTCGTGGCCGTATACCGCCCAAATCACCATTTTTGTTTCTCAAAGGGGGAAATGGATAATTCGGTAACTGACTCTTGGAGTTCCTCGAGACATCGTTGAACCAGTTCTCAAATTTGAATCTTGAGTGAAGGTACAACAAATCTTTGGCTGATTTTTCAACAGACCACTTTAACCTTTGAGGACCGACGCCATATTCCAAATCAATACGGAAGCGTCTGATTCGAGTATTGATCATTGGGGATATATCAGTGATTTTGAACCCCAACAAACTCAACAAGAGTGGCGCTCTTCCGATGCCTCTTTCATCAACTAATAAACAGGAGGCCAAAAGGTTGATGGCTGCGGTACTCATAGATAATCTTCCAATGAGGCTTAGCGCTCGGGACCCCGTAGCCCGGTCTTCGTCGTTTTCATCTTCATCGGCATCAGCGGCAACGACGCTCTGTTGCCTGTTGTGCTTGTCTTTTTTTCTATTTCTGAAAGCTTTGAACTTTCGAATCAACTTCTGTTGCTTATTCGAGTCTTCCGCGCCGACTTGAGTTCTGTCCAGTCTGGTAGTTCCATCTTGGCCCTTACGAGCGGAAAACTTGGATGGGAAAAATGAGGTTGGAGCTTTAGTTAGATTTTCATCCCCTTCGATTCGTTCTGGCTCAGCCATTGGATAGTCATCGTCACTCGCATTCTTGGAGACAGGAGAGTACGGTTTGGTGTCGTCATATTCCTCGTTTTCGTTATCGTACCTTTGCTCCTTCGGGTCTGAGTTTCTCCCGAAGAATGTCCACGAGTTCCCGATAATCTTTGGAGACTCTTCGCCTAGACTCGATGTGACGTGGCCGTGTTTTGCGCCGCCAATTTTGGATGACGTCTGAGATACCGTTCTCTTGATTTTGTCAAGGTCCTCAAGTTCCCTTAGCGGTTTGTTGTTTCCGTCGCTGTCTACTGCATACGCATCGTCCTGCTCGTACGTTTTGTCAGCTTTTGTAGGAGATATATCATCGTCGGTTGAATTTGCTGCTAACTTGTTGCTTTTTGGAGTTGTCGGCGGCGTCTTTTTGGAGAATGGCATACTTCGTCGGAAGAATTGATCGAACCAATAGTGAAGATTGATAACTACTATTGAAAAGTATTCGGTTTGATACTGTTCCGTCAATGATTGTCTACCGCCTGTATAATGTAATTATCTTTCAATTCGATCGTATAACTAATGTAAACACGTTGAAACCCGAAAAATTAGCGTTATATACAGGATGTAATTGCTCCGGCGCCGGCCGGGCTTCCATCCTGACAAGAAGGCAATTCCTCCAAAGATTCTTGAGGGCACCTCCTTCCTAGTGGTGGTAAGAGTGACTGCGGTTTAACGTAGCAGTTTCACTGGAATGTCTGCTGATCGTCCGTTACTCGGCATTCAATTGTAATGTCATTTCGCAGTCAAAAATTACGTTTGTCCATTCCAAGCATACCAAAAATTGCAGCCACGAGCAGTTAACCATTAAGCTTTGCCACCCTTATTATAGTATATATTCAGCTCTCATACTTCCGTGACGAAATTTGCTCTAAATTATTCCGAGCATGTATCTGGAAAAGTTAAACTATCTCTTGTCCACCGCTCCAATCAGACCAGTACACCCAAACGACCCTAGACCAGCTGCAGATGGCGTTTTCCAAGAAATGTTTGACGAGCCCAAGCCTTCTTTTCAATTTCGCCTATGCGATCCCGGTGAGTTGTTTTATGAGAGTACTTCACCTCCCAAGGTAGAGCCGAATGCACATTCTGACATTGCTACTTCGAAAACAAAGTTTAAACCCGGAAAAAAGTCATCTAAAAGATATCAGAACTTGGAGAAATTGACCTACCGAGCCATAGATGCAAGCCGCAAGGTGGGTCACTCGAGAGTGTACACTTCCACTTCAAAACTTCGTAGCTCATTCAAAGGCCCGAAGAAGACCCACTGCCCGAAAAGCGTCAGATTTGTTGCCCCAGATATTGTACTTGAGGATGGTTCGGGGAAGGCATTGTACGACTACGTGGGCAACAGAAAAGACATATCGTCTATTCTAGACCTTGTTGGGATAACTTTTTAAGGGTGACTATCGCAACCTGGTATGTTAGTTTGACACGGCAAATGCCGTTGACAGTTTTTTAGATTGTTTCACAAAATTCACGTTTATTACATTTAAGAAACATGATTTACAACACTTCCTCGTCTATAGTAAACTTTACAGCTCTAGGCTTGGTCAGGGGAGTTTAACGTAACGAGATTGGCTTAGAGCAAGGACCTTAAATTTCAGCTCAGTAGACTGTGATATCTGCAGTCTTGCTGACGAACAACACATTCAAGGAATACTACATACAGCACAGTTCTGCATTCACAGAATATTCCTTATCAGCTATGAACAATCTGACAATAGGCGGTCGTCCGTCATTTTGTTCCAAGATGAAATCACGCCCACCTTAATTCCATTAGACAACATGCATATTACCTATTGTACATTGGAATAATTAAATACAATATTTAGTTGATTCTCACTATTTTCGCACTTTAGCCGATTCTTTGCATCCGTTTTGCTTGAACCTTAATGTGAAGCTAAATCATCACTCCGTAGATACGCAGGTGTGCTTGTTTTATACCCTGAAATCTTGTAGTTGCGAATCTTGGCAAGCGAGGTTTTGTTTATCGTGCTGCGCTTCGACAAGAACAGCCTCCGGAAGCCAACATGGGGAGACAATGATACCGCTTGTGCCTTCAACAATAATCCTCAGCACCCAAGCATAACATGTGTCCAACTGTGCAGAGTTTAATCCGGCGAAACCCTATTTAAGAATAAACTTGAGCTATGCAAGATAAGCTAGCAACTTAACTTATTGCTATTTTCAAGGCCAACTACCTTATTTGTGATCCGACGGCTTGTGCGTTCCGTGGGGCTGACAGATACTTGTTCTTTATTGTGGAAAAATATTGTTCTCTCTGCATTCTAACGAATCCAACAATAAGATTCACAAAGTCTTTGAAACTCCTTTACTGATTACGCACTATTTTGTACGGTAACTATGTCAAGAAGAATTAGTCGCTTCTTAGTGTCAATTTTAGTCGGGAGCAAATCTGTACGTAGCCATTATTGTTTGTGTGAAACTCTCGCTAGCGTCGTTAAATCTCAATTTAGGTTGACGTTGTAAGTATCGTGTGCAAGAACGTACATAACGATATCACGACATTACCATTTAGTCTGATTCTGTCAAGCATAGAGTAAGCCAAATCCGTTAATATCCGTAGCTCACGTTATAATTCAAACTCAAGTTGAAACAATTTGCAACGATTATTTTTTGGTTTAAAAGACGATTAACGTCGAGCCGTTCCAATCCGCGCGGTGGATTGAGTTTATACTTTGGAACAATCACAAAAATTTGTGGCTTATACAAGTAACGACGATACTGTTTTACCCCGTTATTATGGTATGCTCGTGCAAATGTCCACTCTACCAATGTGTGGTGGTAGATGTGGAGTTTAGGAGAGTCCAGAGGTATATAAATGAGACCCCAGTCAAGCTTATTCAGTTATATTCATTTCATTAACAAAATGAAGTTGATTTTGGCTGCTACAGTATTTGTTCTTCTGCACTTGGTGCTCGGCGCTCCTGTCCAAGAACCGCCGTTAACACAAGTTACCAGGCCGTCGGACGATCCGTTTTATACCCCTCCGAGTGGCTATGAAAGCTTTGCGATTGGTGACATTATCGAGTACCGACAGATTGATATCGATCTCGCCTTCATCGTCGATAGAGCCAGTTACAGAAACGCCTATCAGTTTTTAGTCCGCTCCGAAGACAGCAATGGAAATCCAAATGCTATTGTCACAACGTTGGTGATCCCCTCTAATGCAAGCTCGAAAAAGCTCTTGTCGTATCAAATTGCCGAGGATTCTACCTATATTGACTGTTCGCCTTCGTATGCAATTGAGTTGGGATCCAGACCAGATACTTGGTTCACCGCACATGCAGAACTACTCATCGCCCAATCTGCCTTGCATGAAGGTTGGTATCTCTTGA
This sequence comes from Suhomyces caryicola, assembly GCA_030568635.1. Classification (NCBI taxonomy): domain Eukaryota; kingdom Fungi; phylum Ascomycota; class Pichiomycetes; order Serinales; family Debaryomycetaceae; genus Suhomyces; species Suhomyces caryicola. The sequence goes on along the minus strand of JAJMGG010000020.1, from coordinate 7,989 downwards.
TTCCAGACTTCCTTGGTCCAAAAGTTGCCTACACATGTGGCTACCAATCTGCTTACGCGACCCTCAACTCCATTACTGCGATCCTTTCGTCGGGTGATATCACAGGAATATCAAGCGATGCTGACGTTGCACTTTGGGGTTACTCTGGTGCTTCCCAGCCCTCGGTATGGGCAGCTGCGGTGGCTCCAACTTACGCTCCAAACATCAAGCTCATTGGAACAGCTGCAGGAGGCATTGTCATCGACATCCTTCACATCGCTAAGAATGATATGGACGGTTTCTTTTCTGGGTTTGTTGTTGCAGCTGTCATCGGCTTGTCACAAGACTACCCTGCGTTGAAGAAAGCTGTGGACCAATACTTGAAGCCGGATGCGAAAGCTCAGTTCTACCTGGTTCAACAGCAGTGTGTTGTGACATCGATTCTCACACATGCTTTCTCCACCTTCTCTACATTTTTCACAATTGGAGAAGCTGTCTTGGACCTCCCCGTAATTGTCAACGTCACAACCATCAACAATTTGTTGAAAGCTCCGCTCCAACCTCAAAGTCCGTTTTTCTTTTACAATTCCTTGAACGATTCTATCATTCCATCCAATGATACTGATGCTTTGTATACCAAATGGTGTGACGCTGGTACAAGCATAGAGTACCACCAGGATCTTGCGAGTGGTCATGGATCCGAGGCTGTCTATGGATCGGCAGAAGCCCTAGGCTGGTTGAGAGACCGGTTCAACCATGTACCTCAGTCTGGATGTGTTAAGACACAAACTTTGAACAATGGGTTAAGCAGAAGTTCTTTGACAAATTTTCCGCTCTTGATTGGCGATGCACTTTGGGCATTATTCGGCCTGAATGAGACAGGTTTCGGGTTCAAATTGTGATTATTTCCCCAAATTATTTATGGAAGCTTTCGCCTTGATGTAAGGCTTTAGCTCGTGTTAGTTAGCCCTCTTCTAGTAGTTTTATTTGAAAGTTACTACGAATGCAATCAGGAGTAGGCTATCCAAACATTAGCTAAATGGGAGTGTAGTCAATATTGATTTCGCGAAATCTATGAATTTAAAAATCGGCATTATCAGATTGTTCATAAAAATGCAAAAAACCTTGAAAATCTGAACCAACTTCTTAAATTCAGCGGAGTTATCTAAGACCAACTGAATTATTAGATTTTCCAAATGAGCACAATCCGATGCTTTAAACAATGAAGCAGAATGCCAATTCTTAATGAACCCTTTGTCCGAGTGAAATGAATCAAATTCGTTACTACATGACTGATACCTCAACCGCTTAACAATTAAGCCGGAGACAAAATACACCGAGAGCGATAACTAGAGTAGTGCTACGACCAAAAAAGTGTCCACAAACCAAAAATGAATTTATTATTCTATGTTCATATAGTGGTACTATACCAATGATAAAACCTTAGTTCCATTATCAGCAAGTTTAGCTCTTAAGATAACACCTGGTTTCTGTCTGGTATCAACTCCATTGTTCCATTGAGCCTGGAAAGGAAGCTGGTTGACATTGATGTACAAATAGCCATCCCAACCGACACATATGGTATCAGGCCAGATGATCCGAGGGTCTCTAACGAATGGTTGAGCAGCAAGACTAGTTGTGTTGTAAGCATAAATTGCGTTATGCTCCGGCATTGGCATATAAATCAATCCATTTGTATCCCCCTCAAAACCATTTGCAACTCCTCCTCTCTGACCCAAGTTATTAACATGGTTCCTTGCCCGTTGGTCGGCTAAAGCATCGTCTTTAGGATTGGCCCGCAAGTATTTCGAAGGAATACTGTACAAGTAGTCGCTAGTCATAGGAGAATAGAACAAAGTCTCTCCATCTAAGCTCAATTGGATACCATCGATTCCTTCGTACTGATAAGCTCTTGGCTCGTGAGGGAAGTGCATATAGAATGGAACACCTTGATAACTTGGCACGTTTTGTGGAACACGCAACACTGAGGGGTGTTGGTCGAGATGACGCCATGATTCTCCAGTTGCCAAATCTAACATGATTATACCATTCCTACCTTGGTCCGAAGAATCGACCAAATAGGCAATTCCTCCACCGTTCTTTGTGGCATTTTTACGCTGGTCGATCCGTACGTCGTTAAGGTAGCTGTCCGGGTAGTGCACGTTTGATGGAAACGTATATGTACGTTTGACAGTATTATTGTTGATGTCGTAGGCGATTAACTTGGGACCCCCGGGTAACGCCAACACTTCAGTACCATTGACAGTTGGGCGCCCCGTGTCCACAAGCCAAAGCGTGTTATCGGGTGTGAAAATAAGAGCCTGGACACTAATAAATGCTGTTTGATTCGTACTTCCGAAAAGAGTGCCATCAATCTCTTGCGAGAGACCGTTTGCAGGTGAGTTAACCTCCTTATTGGGCCATGGTTTCTCGGCTGTCTTGTTGACTACTTCAGACACAGTATAGGAAGAGTTACCGCGCGTGTAACAAACGAATACCCTCCCTTCCTTTGAGACTGCTAAACCTATAGGCCATTCGTCATAATAGTAATGATACTCCTCGACTTCTGGACCATACTTTCCTGTGTCATATCTTAAAGCAACACTACTATTGTTCAGATCGCTGTAATCCCAGTTTGGACCGGCTGCAATTGATGATGCGATTTGACTCACTAGAAGTGCGAGCGTAAAAATCTGATATCCTCCGATCATTTCTATAATGTATCTGAGTATATTGTTGCGGACAGTAAGTGGGAAATTATGCTTTATATATAGGGTGAATATGTCAGTTATTTTTAGTATTGGCATGTACAATTGTTCCGAAGTTATGTGTGGTCAAAATTATACAAGACTACTTGGGGGAACGAATTAACAATCAAAGCCGAGAATTGCATTAACCGCGCTCAAATCAGGAGTTGCTTGCGGTTGCTTTTGCATGGGGTTAGAAATATTTTTGGAACCTTGGCAGAATATACACAAAGCGTCAAAATGCTCACCGATATGGACTCAAAATTCCTGCATTTGATCACGAGAGTGAGGCACCCATACTATAAATCTTGAAGTGAAAGAAGGTAGACCCAGAATGAACTTTGTCCACGTTTTGCACAAAACCATCTAAATCATATTATTGCTAATCAGGTACATTACATTTTCCTCATAAACGAAGTGTCGAGCTATGGACGCAGAATACATAATTCCTGCCAACTACTTTGATAATACAAGACCGCAAAAGAGATGCTTATCAATCAGAACAATGGACAAGGAATAGAACTCCCCATGTATGTCTTTTTAGAGGTATACGGATACTTCTAAACGTGTGAAACAAACTCAACATCCTTAACCTCCTCGGGATTGATAAAGTGGACATCATCCGGTGCTCTCCTCGGAGTATCACAGCTCAAAAATACTGTAGGCTCATCACCAATTGATTCAACCAGGTGTATGACATTGCGGAAAAAGGTGACCATCATACCTGAGTCAAGATATTCAGGGTCTCTGTCATCGATTGTGAATTTAGCCTTACCCCTGATCAAGTATAAAATTTCATTGCAACCTTTATGATAATGTTTTGGTATACGCTTGTACAACCGAAATACCCGACAACTGCAGTCTGGCTCGTCTGTCAAGTAGCTGTCTACAATTATAGTATCCGCCTCTGCTGGGAATCTCTTAACCACCTCATTCACATCTATGAAGGAGAACTTCTCTGCCATCTTTAATATCTCTTGCTTTTAAGAAAAGTAGTATAAACTTCAGCAATCAAAAGTTGTTATAACAGCTATTTATACTGCGCAATTATTCACATGGTTTTCACACAATTTGATATCTGTATCCATATTGAATTGAATATTGAACACTGAAACGGGTGATAAGTAAGTCGTTGCTTCGCTGCATTTAGGGTCTTCCTTATTCGAGATTGATCAAGGCTCTTGTGCGCGGCCCGAGTTCACTTCGTTCTGCATGCAGCCAAACATTTGCAACCTTTCGAGGTCTGGATATGTGTCGAGCATGGCCACTGGTTGATAGCGTGACCTAAGGATTGAATATCGGGTTTGCTGACATACGGTATATTTCCGAATAAAAAGGTAGATTTGTGGTGACAATAACTCCGAAAAGATTACTTAGATACTGGATTAAGGTTAACTAGGGTAGTAGTTCGAAGTAACACTTGACGTGTGTAAGCTTGGCCAGATTAGAGTCATTTATTACTTCAAATTTATGGTAACAAGTTAAAGTACTCTTTTATCATATTGTTGTAAAGCATTATAGCAGATATCCAAAGCTCTCGGGAATTTTTCTATTCAGGGCAGTATCATTTTCGAGACTCTTGCACTCTATTCGAAAAGATGTTTCAACAAGGGAAGTCACTGCTTTGATTTATTTGATGCCTGCAAAATATTTACAAGAGAAGTTAGAAAGAGATGTTGGTATGACAATGCACAAAAGTGTCTCGAGATCACTAGTGCCATAATGACAATGGCGCCCATTCTGACACTAGATAGAAAATTTAGGAGTTCTTATCGATTGAATTGAAAATTCAATAGTATTCCAGAGTTCGATGAATAACTTATTATTAGAACCTTCACGCGGGTCTTCTTTGACACACGTTTTTTAAACGAGCACATAGTTCCCTTGGTCATTTTGCAACTTATACGGTAATGTTGCGCCGTGATTCGAATCGTTTCCGACAAGCATCAGCAACCACCATAATAGTTGAACACCTTTATTCAGGTGTAGATATCGTAGATTCAGGCTGTACATTTCATTCAGCTTGTCATAGGTAGGCCCAATACCTATTCAGAGTAAGGGGTATGACGTCGAACCTATATACCTTTATAACTATAACATAATACAAATGGTTTCGACCAGTTCTACTCCACTTTTTGGTAGGCTCGCGTAGGCAACAGATCCGATATATGCTTGACACGGGTAGCAGCAAATTGTGATCTAAACTCTATGATCCTGTGAACTCCAGCACAGCTTTTGCTACTGGTCAGCAATTTTCTGATAGTTATGGTGCAAGAGATGGTACTACAAGAGGAGTCTACTTGCAGGATACATTACATGTTCCAGACGGGTCATCCCTCACGGACGCTGTTATTGGTTAGCCGAATAGACCTTATATAAAAGGCAATTACCAGGTATTGGTCTAAGTTATGAAAATGTCAATAATTATGCTGACCCGAAAATACAAACTGGTTTTCCTTCTGTTTCGAGAAGGCTAGGTTTTCCGAGTCACCAGCTTATTCCCCCTACTTTCATAAGAAAGATAGTGGTACCATTCTTTTTGGAGGACTTGACAAAAAGAAGTTCATAGGCTGCTCATGCGCACTTCCACTTAGAGGTGGGTCTTTTACATACTATCTTTACGCCTTAACGAATTCAGATGGTGCTTCGATTGTGGTGGATCACAATAATACTTGAAAAGTGGAGTCCGTTTAGCCAAAATTTTTTATTTAACTTGCCTTCAGGATCCGAAATTTGCAGTAAATTCGCAATATATGAAAATAATGATGGATTAACAATATTGTTGAGAACAAGACCTTTCAATATTTGTCAATGGAATGACTATACATGTGTATCTCTATCCGTAGTCAGCTTTGGGGGAAGGGGGGTCATCTCCAAACTTTGCTGTGTTCACTTTTATCAGTACCCGAATTTTTGCTTTTTGGGCATTAGGTTAAAGCGTACAAAAACCATAAGTGCCAGGAGAAATTTGGTTGCAAATTAGTACTCTTCGCAATGTTTCTGCAATCACTAAATGCAGCACTTGCCGCGGAGTACCCTAAAATATTGGGCCTGTCAATAGCAGTTCTAACCGCGCTAGATCGTAGATATACACACTCCATGCTTCGCGATCCACAAAATTGTATTTGCAGTCATTAAAGTCGAACTGATCAGGCTTGGGTCTTCGGTCCCTGTCAATAGGCCCCGTTCCCCTACATATATGTGATTGGTTTCATAACGGTCAATCGAAGATTGATGTGTATTCGTGGTCCGTTTTTCTATCAGAACCCCCATCTCGAGGTTGCGACTAGGTCATCTTGAATAGATATATCGACAGACATATGGAAAATGATACATTATTTGTAAATACCCCTGCTCTGGAATTTTATTGTGGTAGGAGTGTTACAAGTTCTGGATAGTCTTTGCGTTCCTTGTAGTATTATTGAGTGTGATAGTCGATTATTTGTCTGATAGTACGCATAGACTAGATCCAATCGGTTTCAATGAATGCAGTATTGTATTTGTGTATGAAACAATCGATTCTCGGTTCCGGGGGACGCTGGAGGTAAATGTGGATCTGAAATAGTATTGTTCTGAGGTTTATCATAGATTCAAACATCACTCGGAATATTTCTGGTAGAGGCTTTGATGAGCATTTACACAGTTGAAGATTTTATTCGAACAAACGAGTACTTCTCTAGAGGATTTCGGAATAAATATCGTTACCAAGATTCAGTTACATCAATTGTGGATACCTAGTAATAAAACGTTAAACGATTTCGAAATGATTGGTAAGGCCAAGCAATCAATTCGCAAATATTCATGGATGGTATACACTTTTGGGTATTGATTAGTGTTTTCGGATTGTCAACCTTTTGGTGTGGTCAGGTTTAGCAAACATCAAGTGTCTTATAAATACAGACCGATTTGCTACACTTTTGGCAGTCATTCGTTCAATTCAAATCAAAATGGTGTCAGTTGCGTTACTTAGGCACCTTGCCTTATTGTCCTTAACTGTATTTGCAGACGCTTTGTTGATCTCAAAAAGAGATAATCGGTATGTGCACTTGAAAGTCCAAAAGCTAGCACACGAGGATTCCGGTTTGGACAAACGTTATCCAATCCTTAAATCGTCCCTTTTCAACTTTGCGGTGCTTTTGGTGGGATCTGATAAGCAACCTGTTAATTTTCTTATAGACACAGCTAGCGTTGAGGCTTGGACTATAAAGTATGATCCATCTACGTCAACTTCTGCGGTAAACCAACATCAACCGTTTCGCGCAACGTACAATCTAGGAGGTGACGATTCGTACAATGGCGAATTGTATAGCGATGTTATTCAGATCCCCGATGGACCGACTGTGAACTGGAAGTTCGGTAAAATTCCCCCACAAAAGAGAAGAACCTTTGAGGGGCTTATCGGACTCGGACCCAAACATCAGAGTGACCCAAACTTACCTACCTTATTGAAAGAACAGGGTTTCATAGACAAGGTGGGGTTTTCCCTTTATCCCACAAATTATACCACTGGGGAAACATCACTTCTCTTTGGGGCCATTGATTATGCTAAGATTGATGGGGATCTCACCACGGTTAAATTCACAGGCAGGTATCAAGTACCTTCCGTTTATTTCAGTGGTGTTAGAACTCAAGGTGGCGGAAATTCATATGTCTTTCTTGATGCCTTTCTTGATACAGGATCTAACAGAATTACTTTGGATCCTAATAGTTTTGACGTTGTGGCTAAGGAGATTGGTGGTGTGACAATCGATTCAGAAGGTTTTGGAATTGCCAGTTGCGATCAGCCGCGTGACAAGTTTATCTCATTCAGATTTTCTGATGCCGAAGTGAAGCTCCCTTACTCTGCGCTCGTTGTAAGGGTATCTCCGACCCAGTGCTTCTCTTTAATTAAACAAGGAAGTGCGGTTAACTTGGGTTCGCCATTTTTGGACTATGTTTACACCGTCTGGGATTATGAAGAATTGAGTGTTTCGTTTGGCAAACCCATAATAACATCTGCAACAAATATCACTGCTATTCCTAAAAAGGTCGAACCTCCACCAGATCCAGAACCTACGCAAGATCCACAAGATCCACAAAATAGCTAGGATGCAGATACGTTTACACTAATAATTATGCTCTTATATATGCTACTCTTAAAATAAATTGTTTTGTGCAGGTTGTTGCGTTTAGGGCCTTCAGGTTGTTGCGTTTAGGGCCTTCAGGTTGTTGCGTTTAGGGCCTTCAGGTTGTTGCGTTTAGGGCCTTCAGGTTGTTGCGTTTA